>JABUQX010013231.1:0-22500 GCA_015478945.1 Trachelipus rathkii | reverse complement strand
TTAGTGACGTTATATTATTATTATTATGTATATATATATTATTTATTTATTATAATATATTTAATATTTTAAATATTATACATTACGATATTATATCATAATAAAATAAATTAACATATATACTAATTATATATAATTATATTATATAATATTATTATATATATATTAATATATATATATATTTTACTATATAATTGATGTAATATTATAATTATTCTCATAACATAATATCAATATTATTTAATGCTTTAAGTATCTTTCAATAAAATTTGAAGTTATTGTTTACCTTGATTTTAAAATTGCAATTAAAGAATATGAGTAACGTGAATAACTTTCTGTTTAAATTAATAATTGTTGTTTCTCTTTTGTTTGTTTTTCATTATGTAAAAGAAACTTTGCCTACTAGGTCAATTTATGTATTTAACTGTAATTATAAGATTAATTAATTCTTAAATGTAATTTTATGGTCTACGTATTACATATGTATCTTCTTATAAATAGCTAGGTATATTGATTAGTAATTGTAATCTCCGTAGATATCTCAGAAATTTTGCTTCTAATATCCCAATTTCTACTTCCATTTGGGAAAATCCAAAATTGTTGAAGCTTTTAAGAGTTTTCATGTGCAGGAAGTTGACTATTAAATAAAGTTAAAACAAAATTATTAAGAGCTAGGTTAGAATAAGACGAGGTTCGCGTACTGTAGAGTAGAAGTATTTTCCATGAGATAAATACTTTGATCGCATTGAAAAACGAGTTTTACTTTTACCACGGAGAGGAAATCGTTCCACGACGAACAGCAGCCTACAGCAAGTGGGAAATCAAGCAGACAAAGAAAAATTAAACAACAAGAATTACCTCTACAACTCAAAGCCACTATAGTTGGGGAAGTAAAGAAAAATAACTCTCTCTGCCTAAAGGAGGCCATGCCTCTGCCCGACAGACCCGCTCATCTCGGACCTACAGAGTAGGCCGACTCTCTTTCCGATGACACACGAGGACTGAACTTCTGCTACTACAAAAGGAGCAGACACTTACTAAGGCACCTTCCCCATTACTTATTTAGTCAGACTTATAGTATTTACATATATGCTTATACTATACTACTATTATATATATATATATATATATACTTATATATAATTTATATATATTTAATTATATTATATAATATATTATATTATATAGTATTAATTATAGAATATTTCTTTAGAGAAGAAAGAAATTCTTTGTGTATGAGGTTTCCATATATTTTAACTTCTACAATAAGAACATGGGCATTGAATTTGGTACACAAAGTGATAACCATCAAATGGGGGATCTTAGTTATGGGATGATAAAGGCTTTTAAATTATTAAATAATACTTTTAATCAATGGTAATACAACTTATTATTATCTTATATATGATACGCTTCCTCGCTAATGCGTGATTTTCCTATTACTCTTATGTAGTCTACAGGCTTCACACTTCCCCGTTAGCTTGGCTTCAACCGTCGCACAACATAGCATGTAATACACTTAACTATATAGAAGGTTTAACACGTAAACTGAGCAATAAGATAACGCGTAGTGCATGTCAAGTATGATGGGCTGTTCAACACAAAATAATAAAAAAATTATTTTTCATGTACAATTGTTAATGCTCATTCGACTTTCTTTTGTTCTAAAATCTTAGTGCTAGTCTAGTGTATAAACATTTATTTTATTTTAATACAGTAATTTATCTAATATCATTAATTTTGGATAGAGTGGAACTAAATAAGTGATATTATATTGGATCTTGGAAAATGCTTGGGGTAAGAATAGACTCTTTATATTTTATTATTTATCATATTTCGTATTATTCAATTTACTAGTACTACTAAGCGTTCCTAGTTATTAGGCTAGTATAGTATAGTGAATAATATAATATTATATCACTATATGATTTGAGATCTATTTTTGTATTAGGAGACGACCTATATCAGTATGAGCGGCCAGTAACACTCGGTTGATGTAGTGTCTTACGTTCACTTAAAAAAAAATCTTGCATTTGGACAAAGGATATCATGAAAAAATTGCATATTATGTTACATATAAAATAGTATTTGATATTTTTTGTTTTTCTTTTTGACGAACGATTTTAAATAATCAAATATGAAATCCTGATTGGTCACTCTTCATCAAAATCGCATGAAGATGAGAGTTAATGTTCAACATTGGGAGCGGAGATCCAAATCAATAAATGATAACTCGTTCATAAGATAACGCGTTATAATCCATATGGGTAAGATAGTCGCGAGTCTTATACAAACACTCTTACATCTTCTTTATATGCTTTGTAGTCATTTCTGAGCATTTCAATTTTAATAAAATATTGTTTCTCACACTACTTTATCGTTTTTAATATAATTATTAAATACTGTTATATACTCAGCAAATATATGGTAAATATTTATTAAATTGAATCTTTCTGTAATGGAATAAATAATGAAAAATTAAGGAACATTATGATCATGTTAACTTATGACTAATGGAAGAAATCGATATATCTTTGTAATCTATGATTGCTAGCTAACTCTGGTATATCTTAATCTATAATATAAAGCTTTAAACGTTTAAATAGAGATAACCAATCGTGTATCTGTAATATCATATTTATAAATGCCAAATTTATAAATATTACTGTCATTTTCCGGTAGTTTTGGGGAGAGTTTTGATATAGCGTGATACATATGGAATATATTATCGTGTCAGTTGAGTTGTTATTACTAGCGTTGTTTTTGTTTGAGTTGTCCCACTCCAACTATAATGGGTAGTAATTAACGTAGTTCATCTAGCCGTTTCTAAAAGTTGAGGAGTTAGGGGTTGATATGAATATAATATCATATCTTCTACTACCTCTTTTTAATTAGAGTTGAGGGTATTACGCATATAATTAGTTTATTTTAAGACTACTAAATTTCTTACTTATATGTATATGTTGATTTACCCATTTTCATATGACCTGTATGTCTTGTACTGGTCTTTTGAGCGTCTTTTAGATTACTATTTAGTTTGTGCGTTGGTTTATTAAATAGCTATTTAAATTTATATCATAAAGCTTACTCGATATTGAATTATATATTTTATGCTCTCGTAATAAGTTATATAACGACTTATTTTTCATCTATTATTTTTACTATTAAGTGTAGATATTATAAGAAAATTATATAAATTATTTTCATTCACTTTATATTCTATAAGCACAACGATGAATGAATTATATTTAATTTTTATCATCATAATTAACTATTATATCTTATTTAAGCACTTATAAAAACGATGAGATCGTATAGGTATCCGGTTTTTTTTTTTATTCTATGGCTGATTTTGTAAATTTTTAATCGTACATTTTATGGTCACTAATACTGAATCATCATAAAATTTACTAATAGGTTTAGTGGAGGTATAATGCAATCTGTCATATGCGAAGGATGGCAACGGTGTCAGACGTATTGGCTGTCACAGAAGCCGCTTATAGTCACTAACATGAGAGTATGCTGGCATCCCAGTGGTAGCTACTGTCGTATTAGGTTGAATAGAATACTATATATAATCTAATCTATTTAGTGGAATATTGTAATCTTAATATAGTCGAGGGTTGATGACTATCTATAACTTATAAATTGTCTATTATTTAATTACGTTATATTAATAAATATAGATATTTAATAGATTTGATAGAATTATACAGTATTAATAGGAATAGGGGGATTAAGCTAATAAAGTAGACTAATTAATAATGAATATTATATTACATAGAAAAATATAGTAAATAATATATATGCAAAACATACAAATTTAATAACTAATTAAGACCTTATATTAGATTTATAAATTAGCCATAAGTAAGATACGATATGATAAATTAGACGAATATTTAAAATTAGAACCAATACGCGCTATCACTGAGTATTAGTACGGACTGTATTCGGATAAGGATAGAGGTCATTCTTATACACACCCCGGACTGATTGAGGGTAAGGTAGATCATTATACGTCTAATTTGAGCATGACCGAAGAGTGACGACCCGATTGGAAGCAAATAGACTTTAGTGTTTTTAGTTAGTACACTTGACTGATCCGAATCAGAAAGCCTTCCATGACATTAGCCACTGCACTGTCGAGGGAATGAACATCTGAATTGCCCTGAATTCCACTAAGAAGAACCCCCACCCCGTCAACCATGTCGCCGACTTGCTACGTATTAAGGAAGCCATCTGATTCGGCTGTGTAGAGGGTGTGAACTCTAAGTTACCCCCGTGTTGGTACACACCCTAATGGTGGGTACAAGCGATACTAAATTAGGAAGCTCAGAGTCCCCGAAATATTATGAATGGGGAACTAACTATTACTGTGTGAATTGTACATGTTAAAATCCATATATAAAACCACCACTGTAACCCCGGATAAAAAATTACGAAATTCCCTATTTCTATACGTCCTCACCGTGGGTATGGTTTTAAGCCCAAATATCAGTTATGATGGTTAGTAATTGTCAAATGTAAAGAGTAATATTGAACTTACACCAGAAATCCATGCTACCAACTTCTTAAAACCAGCCCCCGTTGCTCCAGAATAAAGTTTCACCAAGGGCATCAAGTATTCTTTTACCGTGTCTAATTATGACCCACTACAATTTTCGTAACCATTAACATGAGCAGAGCAGCCTATGGTAATGCGAGTATTTCCTCTATTACAAAATTACTCCTCATAAGTAAGCAGAACTAGCAAAATAATCCAGTGACCTAGCACAACTACCACTACAGATTTAATTCCTATCTCCTACACTGATACGAGACCTATTAGTATAAGATTATTAGCAAGGTTACTGTAAAATTTAAGTTGCATCTTTTATTCTCATACAAGATCAATTTGTGGAACGTATAACCACTCCAGACGCATGAAATTCAAAGCGCTTATTGTTCACTACAACCATTCCTAAAATAAATTAACCAAATCCATCCCACCATCTTGCCTAGAAACTATAATATATATTAAGAATAATAATAGATATAATTAATACTATAATGATATATGTATTATAATTATATAAATATATAAAGGGAGGGTTATATATAACGACTAGTATATAATGACATACTGTTTATGTTCGTAAAATGTGGAAATTCCCCCAGGTTTCAAAACCCATCAGAGCTATATTCGCGAATGGATATAAGTTCCAAGAACCCCCCGGCCGCCGCGATAGGGGTAAAAGTATCCAGCGAAGCAGTAAAGCGGAGACAGAGAGGAATTAAACTATTTTAATAATTTATATACATTTTAAGTCTTCATACATGTGCTATAAACACTTCTTATGCTGGAATATAGGTCTTATCTTATATGGATAGGGGGAAAAGTAAATATAATAAATAAAATAGAATATATTTTATTTTCGGTTTACCCCGATTAGTTTTGGAACAGATAAAATGGAGGAAACGAATTTAATATTTTAAAAATATAATTTGAATATATATTAATAAATAATAGAAATGAAACTATAATATTAATATTAATTATAATATTATATAAATAAATACTATAAAATTAATTAATATAAAAATATGTATACTTATATATTATAATAAAGTGGCGGTAACCTGCGAGAACTACCACGCTTGGGGTAGGACAATTGAGTCTTTAAATATAATATATATAATATAATTATAACTTATATATATATAGTAGTTTATTATATAATAGTATATATAATCATTAACGTACTATAAATAGAAAAAAATAACGTATATATATATTATTATATATTATAATTATATATATATTATAGATTATAATATATTATAGTTTATAGTTTTAATTTAATAGTTTTAATTAATATAGTTTTATTATTGATATATAATTAATAATAATAATATAATACGGACTATAACAAAATAATATAAATAAAGTATATATATAGATTATATATTAATATAATAGTACTCATATATATATACTATAAAATATATTCTTAATATAGCTATAATATTAATAATCGTATTATACTATATATTACGATTATATACATGATATAATAAATCTACAATTGCAGATTATATTTATATAATATATATAATAAATATTAATATTATATTATTAATAATTAATAAGAGTAATATAATAATATATATACTATATAAAATATATATATATATAATAATTTATAATTATTATATATTAATAGTTAATATGAATTATTTGCTTATATATAATTATAACGCTATAAATAACGAAGAGAATGCATACGGGTAGAGAAAACAAGCAGTGATGAGGGTATTTTAGTCTTTGATTAGGAAATAATAGATGGATTTGTATGAGGACATGATTAAGCAAGTTAACTCTGGGGAAATATGAGGCTTATAGATTTCGCTTGTATGAAATTAGCTTTGTAATTGGGATACAACTCTTTTTCCATATATATATTCCCTAGAGGTGGAATAACCTTCCCAATATTTCTAAGAGAGCTATTTTGAGTCCTGATCAATTCTAGAATAAGTTCAACTTATTATAATATTAATTTTTCATATCATTATTCATTAGTTTTTTTTTTCCTTTTATTCCTTAATATTAGTTAAGACCTGGTCAACCAACAAGATGCAGTTTGGGCGGGGACTACTCCCGGCACGGCTAGGCCGGGACACCCGCTAACCTGGAAACGGTCATGATTCAGTCCCCTTGGACGGGACCGTCCCACGGCCATTGAAAATGGCCCCCCTATTCAATCGTATCTTCGACCTGGTGTCAACAGTCTTATTAGGATTGAATCTGTGCTCATTTTATTTGGGAGTTTTAGGTTATAAACAATTACTTCCGATATATTACCATAATTATCAATACTCAACGAATATTGTGATTAAACTCGAACATTACTTACATACTATTTTACGCTATAAGTAAACAAAATCCCCGTAGCCCGACAGATTGTTACATTCTAAGTTGCTATTCAAGAGCACAGAGCGCGGGAATAAGCCTCCTCTTTACGGGTTTAGTGCGAGTGTATATTAAATCCAATTATTATCCCATTTGACTGAAAGGCAGGTTTCAAGTAAAGGTAATACACAGAAAGACCAGTATTGTGGTGAAGAGAAATTCCACAGAACAGAATTACTAGGAACATTGCGTTTTCGGCGGAGGACCCAGAGTACAATAGAGTTTTAAGGGTAAAGAGCCCATGAATGCACGGGTGGCCAAATCTGCCCCACGCACGCACATGATGCACTGAAATACCCTTAAAGTACTGCGCATAACTTTAGAGTCAGATAGTGCCTTATGAAGTGCCTGGAATATACAAATTCACACAACATCGAAACTAAACAAAATATAAAGAACCGTTTACTTCCTCTTTTAAAAGCTTAAAGAATAGTGTAATTGATAAAATTAAATAATTCTTTGAGTCGGGAAATTATAACGTGCAAGAAAATTAATTTCTTATTAATCTTCACTATAAAATTAAGGAAAAAAATCGTTATTTACTTTCCCCGGAGGAGTGTCCGCCGAACATCTCAAATGTTTTGAAGCTTTCCCTTGACTATGCTATGCGTTTTAAAACCAACGTGGCCGAAAATAAGGCTTGTACTGTCTCCGAAGGAACCGCCCCGACCGGCCAACCAGTCAAACAAACAGTGTCTCGTACAAGCGTTTGACAAAGTTGGCACTACACAAAAAAGAGATGCGCCGCCCGGAAACTTAAGTGGCGCGAAAACACGCGCTATTGCAACCAAGCAGTAACGAGAAAGCAAACTTTCCTCTAAATTCCACACACGATAACCGTTCTCCTCAATTTTCGTGTGAGATAAAAGAAGACGCGGGCGGAATCATTCAATAATTCGATTCGGGATGGGCTATCCACACACTTTTCCAAATATACCCCCCCGAAACAAACAGGATCCTCTACATTCACCCAATAGTACTCAGACCAGATTCCCATGCGGGATATATATATACAATACTCATTAGGTTACCGGATTAATGTCCTCAATACGCTGCAACCCTAGAACAAAGACCCCGGTGGTGGAGGATGGCCTTGCATAACAAGTAAGCCCGTCATGACCAATATGTGTATTATATTAAGCATAAAGTGAAATGAATACAGAAGTGATCTCAAACGATAATATATTCTAATTTAGATATGCACCACTACTCCTTTCATAGTCCACAGGCTATTAACTACCCTCGAAATTTACCAAGAAAAACTTTTCTCCATCGAAATACAAACAAACTAAGCCCAGCCATCAAGCTTGCAGACAATTTAGTGACAAAATTGTGTTCTGTACAATGGGCTAATACAGGTGACAGGATGAAGAAGAAAGGAAAAGCAGTTCTCTCAATATTCTAAAATTGATTCAAGTCGTTAATCTAATTGAACGTTTTACGAGCTAAGGAAACTAAAGACTAGCCCTGGCCCTGGTTAACACGAAATTCCTGCAGTTCTCATATATTACCCTTGTATTATCTCTGGAGAATACCATAGGGATTGAGAAAAAGTGGAGACGCGGATCAATTCGTCCGACATCCTCCCTTGCGAGTAGATAGCAACCAAAGGAGAGTGAAAAGGGATTTATTTTTAACTCTTATCAAATAAGATCAACTACGCTCCAAACCAGGGGGTATTACGGAGAGGACGCTGGGGAATCTCTCAAATATCTGTTGATATTTACATGTTCAATTTTAAATGTATTAAACCATACCGCTCCTTTTGTTACGTTTCACTCTACTTTGCTCTTTCATTTCAAAAATTATCCCACAATAGTAACATTGATTGACTTGAAAAATGGAAAACACATTATAAATTTACCAGGTGCCTATTTAATATTTTCCAGTCTTACTAAACTGATTCTCTACTAATAGACTTTCAGTAAAGGTTCAGTGATACGAGGCTTCTTCAAAATTATTTAAAACAACTTGTATGACATATCTGTAATGGATCAAATTCTTGTCAACTCCCTAACTCTCACTGACTAAAGAGGCCCCTCCAATCTATCTTACACTGTCAAACTTTTTAAATTTTAGGATAATTCCAATAAAATACTACTACTTATATTATACTTATACATAATACATTTGAAAAATTTCTTATTTCTATATGATTTTACAATTACTTTTGACATAAAAATTTTAATAATTATAATTTCGAAATATCATTAAATATTAAAATTATATTTTATATAGATTAATCAATATTTAAGTAAATATATAATATAATAATAATAAAATAATAATTATACATAACTAAGAATTAATAATAATAAAATAGAAGAACCCAACCCTAAATGAAAATACCGAATAATGTTTAATAGATCTACATAACCCTAAATAAGACAGACCAGGACAGAGAGAAAGAAGAAAAGAAAGAATAAAAATATGGAAAAAATTGAAAATGTTAGAAATGGAGATCCCTATTTGGAAATTTGGAGGAGAGAGAGCAGTTTATGGCAAATGAGACGTATGAGAGATTGATGAAGAAATGAGAAGAAGAGAAAGAAATCAGATAGAGAGTAATGACCGAGAGTTGAAGGTGTACAGAGGAGAACTTGATATGGGACCGAAGAAGGCAGAGAAAATCAAAGCAACACCAAAAATTTACAAATACGGTCAAATTAATAGTACATTAAAATTCCTGAGATAAACAGGTAAGAATTATACCTTTTTAATCTATTCGTGTCTTATTTATAATTTTGTGCTCATCTATATTGATTTGTGCCGTACATTGTAATATCCATGTGGTGCTCAACACTGGAATCGATTCGCTAATTATAGGGAGAATGGCAATGTTGATGGGGAAATATTGTTACCTCGCATAAAGGAAAAGATAAATATCATGCCCAGATCATATTAAACAAGATGCAACAAGGCTCAGTTATAAAATAGAAGATTCATCCATATGTGGTAGCTATTGCAAATATAATGTCTAAAGTCGTGGACAAATTTAATGAGGCACGATCAAAATTAGTTGATGATTTATCGAAATTAATACAAAATACTTCTTGAAATAAATTGGAAGTAAATAAAACCCATTAGAAAGCATATATTGCGGAGAGGAATATTATTCACAATTGAACTGTTAACATTAATCTTTATTTACATTGCGGGCAATAATGTCCTGTAAAAAAAAACATATGTTTAATTGAAAAGCAAGACTGAACCACGAATTCTAAAGGTTTTCAGTCCAATATATACGAAAATATAGAGCTATGAGCTTAATATTAAGATTATACTAAATTATATATGGCTGGTTCTGAAAAAAAGAATAAAAAGCATAAAGTATGAAGAACTAATCAAATTTCATCTACGACTGTTTAGTTGGCTTTGTTACTGTTAAAGTATAGCTTAGAAACGGAGCTAAGTTCTATTTCCCATCCTTATTTTAATTAAACAAATGCAGGAAATTGAGTTGCCAAGTTAAAATTATCACATTCATTGTAGGGAGTTGAAAGATTCAACCATTATGCCCTGGCACGAAAATTTCCTTCGTCTATATCCCTCTACGGTACGAAAGTAATCCCAATTGGGAAAGGTATTCAAGTCATATTAATTAGACTCTAGGTTTAGTCTTTGCGCTGTGGTGGAAAACATTAATAATTATTTAATAGGGTAAGCCAGTAGAATTCAACTTGTGATTATGATCAGTCACTAAAACCTTTATTAAATCATAAGATTTCTCTTAATCATTTCTGTGGAAAGGTGTGGGCGTAGGTCCTTTATTAAAACCAAAAAGAAAGACAAAGAAACATTTATTTTCCCTTTTCTAGGTAAACCGTATAGAGTACATTTCCGCGGAGAAAGTGTACCACCAGGAAAATCAAGCGCATAACGGAGCAATGATTGAGAAGTAGTGTTGTTCCTGTGTTGTCCCTCCTAATAAGTATATACGAATATCCCTGCTATTGTGTGTTTAAGCTGGTTGTAGCACTTCACATGAAAATGTGCAGTTACATAAACATATGCCTCAAAAACCCGACAAGCATATAATAATTTAACTAATAATATCCTCATATAAAGATATATGCAGATAAATAGTATCCCAGTTTAAAAAGATAAAGAAGTATAATATATAATACTCCGTAATTTTGACTTATAAAATACATTGGAATTAGTTAAGTAGTATATATACAATATAATAAATATATTATTACCCTCAAATAACTGTGTTACACTAAAAAAATAGTATGATAATCCAGTATAAATATATTTAAATAAATAAGAATATAATCAACTAACAATAAATATAATAATATAATTAAGTAAAAGAGACTCATAAACTATTCCTTACCTATATACTAATATTATATATATTCTTACCGAGCTAAAATTGTCTTTTTCCCCTCCCTCCAATAATTTAGAACGCGTTCTACCAGCCTGTATTTTCGCAAAGTACTAATTATAAAAAATGCATTACTACTAACTTACCATATTTTAACGTGAATTAGATGCGGCTACGGTCCCATGTGTATGCTTAGAACGTATTTTGAGCATAAGAATGTTTGATAACATTGTACACGCGAATGGTGTCACAGATGCTACTGCACATGTATTTGTCGATCATATAATATTTACTATATATTATAATATATATATATATAACTATATAATAATAATATTATAAAATTTTATATACCCTCGGATATGTACTACCTAGAACGTATACTCAATATTCATGGAATATTGCTCAGATAATATATACATTACCTAGGCTAGTTCTAAAAAAAGAAAAATACCACCATAAAAAAAAATAGCAAGTGAATAGCCCCATGGAGGTTCTTTTTTTCCCTCCCTTGAGCAATGGACAAAAATAATGCTATTTAGGCAATTCCCGCGCCTATCCTACCCTAAATCTTAAAAAAGCCATCACAAAATTAAACTACTTGGTTACGATTGCCTTTGTGGTAGCCTTGTGCAGTCTAATCAGTGGCCACGCAATTGTTACAACTGGGCGCCTCAGCGTTATATGAGTACGGGCGAAATTTGTTGGGTTACCATAACGTTAAGTTCAAACATGTGACAAGTAGATATGAATGGGAGGGGTCGGCTGAGCACTACCAAATCCACACTTGAATAGGGGAAAAATAAAGCGGAACGTTGATTGAAAATGATCCTCTCAAGATGGTTTAAGGAGAAAAATGTACAACCTTTGGCTTCTCTTTGATTTCATTTCACTGAAAATTCCACCCTTACATTACAATACTTAGCGGTAATATCAGTAATAGTATCTAAAAAAGAAAATAAAAATCGCAAAATAACCTGTTCAATCGTTTCTTGCGATTATTGGATATTTCTATTTACATATAATGTTGTTGACGATGTAAGTTAAACTCATTTTATTCAAGACCTCTTTGCTGTGTTCAAATTTTGAATAGGAAACATAAATAAAGCATTTCAAATTATTTAAATATAATGGACTTTATCTTGCTCGTTCTATTGGCTATTCAACAGAAACAAATGATAACGTAAAAATTCATTTTTTTCTATTAGCGGGTAGAACATATATTTATTGGATCCACACCTGCTTGCACTATTAAATCACATAAAAATTCTGTACACTACATTTTGTGACCGTATTAAGTAATATGCATATGAATCAAACTTCATGTTGCAAAAATTTCTCTATACATCAAATGTCAAATTTATTTTTAAAAATTTTTAACCAGCATAATTAATATTATATTATTCAAGTTATCTATTTCAAGCATAGGTAGGAAAATATATATATATATATATTAATAATATATCGGTAGGCAAGCTCACCGAAAAGTGCTTGGTTCGATAACACATAATATTTAAAATTAGTACATGAAGTTGTGGAACATGTTAAAGCTACGCTATTAGGTTTAGTTATATAGCATTACGTAAATAATTAGTAATAAACTACAAATATACGTATAACTCCCTCATGTATATATAGGCAAGTAACTACAATATAATATAAAAGGGGGTAGATAATATGTGAATAAAAACAAGGAGAAGAAATAGAAGTTAAGTAAATAAATCAAGCAAATATATACATAATTATATGATTATTTATAGGTTCATCTACATTACAAATATGCGGTATATTGTATTTGATATATATATCTTATCTACCTTTTTTAGGATATATCAGGTGTTATCATTAATCCTTTATCACTTTCTACTTTTCTTACCCTTTTCTAGTAATATATATAGCTATAATATAGTTCTTAGAAGGGATAGTATTTTGGTATATTAGTAGTTGAAATAAAAAGGTGAATAACGATGCCCACCACTCAAATATCCAATACGCACGCCTCAGGCCTAGTATTAGTTACCATAAAATACCTAATTATATTGTGACTTGGTTTTTTGTTTCTTTCCTAGAAGCGGGATGTCATTGGGTGTTTTGTTCATTATTACTAAGATATGGTGGTTTTCCTACCCGTGAGTTTCCTGGTAAGTGTTGCCACATTCTCTGGCCTTGATTTATCGGCGAGTATGAGAGAAGGATGGTCGGTCGCGAATACTTCGTGTTAAGACCCCAATGGGAGTCTCGATTTCGTGGGATGGGCAGATCGAAGACAGCATTTGGTGGTAAGAGATATAATTTGACCACCTCTTTGAGTTTATCCTATTTTTTATAAAATTTGTTTAGGACTTTGTGGTACCATATATAATTATGCAAATAATTATTAAATTGATATATCGTATTAGGTATCAATAGTATATTTTGAACGAGTCCTTAGATCGTCTGAATAGAAGGAGATACCGTCCCAAAAGATAAAAGGAGAAAGACGAGGCTACCAACTCACTTGGTTAATTGGGCGTGGTAAAGGAATACTGGGCCTTAGGATGATTATATATACGGCGCCTGCTGAAGTCGAACTGTGATGACTTAGGGAATTATTCATTGTGACAGCTTCTTTGGTAAGTGAAAATGTTTGGAAGCAAATGTGTGACAACTGCCTTTGATCTGCACTCAAAAGCCATCCTATCTAAAATGTCATTTCGAGTTTATTATTACCATTATTGGTGGTCATGGATGATAGAACAATGTCTAGTCCTCGGTATGTTTAATCTATGAGGGTTTCACGTCCAAGTGATCCTTTTAATATACTTTCTGTCTAGGCTACAACCCCGAAAAATTCCCGTTAAGTAATTTTAAATCCCTAATTTGCAGGCCCCACTACGCCCAGTATAGCGGACGATGAATTAACACTGACTTATTGTTATTACAACTCCACCTATTTGAGCAATTGCGTAAGTGTGCCTACTCCTCTCAAGGGCACAGACCTTTATCCTGGAAAATGGGGATAAGTGTATAATGTGGCTCTAATTTTAGAGACCAGTTCAGTGTATAAGTTTTATCACACGGTTTACAAATATTCGTCCTGGTACAACGAAAATACCTTATAATAAATTACACCATGATCATCACTTTATCAAATTTTACTTTGATAATGGTGTGAGCCTTGAATCTTTAATTTACATTAATATGGGTTAAATGTTAAGCCCCTTAATCGATACAAGATAAACCTTTATTAATTAAATTATCAATAAATACCAATAAAAATAAGGTCTTAAATCTAAATTTAAATTAAACAATTAGTTAATTAATAAACAATTAATTATAATAATAGTTACAATATTAAAAAATTATAATTGTATTTCATTTTATAACGCAGATAATAATTGTAAATATTTCCTAAGCTATAGTAGTATAGGACACCTTCGGTATGGAAATGAATATTCGTCATTATCGATGAATATTTCATTAAAATTCAATTAGATATTGTTTTTTTTAGCTAATGCTTTGATAATACTCATTATTCCCTGGTTCAATTGAACTTGAAGGCAAGTTACATAATACGATATTGGTAAAGTTAAATATTTAGATATGTCATACAGGTTAGATATGTTATGGTTGGCTATATGTATATTTATGTTAGCAATTAATTGAAGTTAAGAACTTAAGTTTAGTTAAAATAATCTGGGTTTGATATTAAACAATAATATTAAATATTAGGAACTATTTAAATGGCAGGTTAACTGATTTAAAAGCGTTTCTTAAACTTACTCACTTGTATATGTCTACATTAGTTTACATTAATTAAAGCGTCTTATATATATATATTATAATTTATATAACCACCTGGTTTATTTAAATAACTATGTCTGGAAACAAGGTAAGATTTTTGATACATTGGATATACATCAAATTGGTCAACAGAATATCATTTAGTTATATATATATTATACTAATATTATGGGTCTATTTAGTAATAACCACACTTTACAACAGGATAGTCAGTTAAACGTGTCATAATACATTATGTCATAATATATTATTAATAACATTTGAAGATTTTTTTTTTAATATTGCCAAGAATTGAAATTAATTTTATAATGGTGGGTGCCAGAATTATATATATATTAGTTATTTATATTATATATAATATAATATTATATTAATAATTTAATATAGTAATAATTATGCCAAGGTAAATAGTAAAGCTGTCAAATAGATTCATTTTGTTATACGTATGATATTATAAATATATAGATCTTAATATTATTAGTCAGTAAATGTCTGAAAATTTCAGGGGAGGGTTTAATACAGATAATGTAAGAATGCAAAAAAAAAGTATAACATATGAAATTGTATTAGCTGATAGGCCAAACAATAGCGAGGCACGTAAGGAAAGATCTATATTCCTCCATTAATACAACTCTGCCCATCTAAGTAAGGAGGAAGAACTTATAAACGTAATCGTGTGTCCTTATTCTCCTATTTAGGGCGACTTTTCTTTCACATCTTAATTCAATTAGCGACAACAAAATTACATTTGTACTTCCTATTTCAGATCTCAACCTATCTTCTAACAATATCGGGAAAGAAGCCGCTAACTAGGAGGACCACGGAAAAGTGAGAGTCTGAGGTTGCGTTTCGGGTTGTTACATCGCGATCGGGAAGTATTCCTAGCATCTGTGGTTTCAAGACGCTTTAAACGACCACTGATTGTGAGGCTTGGGCACCAGGAAGGCTCTCACACAGTTCCGCGCCCACCTAAGGTACACCACAAGATAATGTTCACTACTCCATAGCACTAAGAAGCGCTCAAAGGATTCCCAGACTGCGTAGATAAAATGAGGAAAGTATTATTAATGGAGGGTAAATGAAACAAGCAGATATTGAGTAGTCTATCTAAACTGCATTGGAATATAGTTTATTAGAAGATAAGGTATAATATTTTTCGTAGGCGGTAAGATCTAAATAGTAATTGATATTCTGTGAGTAAAGTTTTATCAAAGATTATGCGATACGGTGTTGTGGACATGTAATAGTAGTCATTGGCGAAGTCATCTAATAACATAGTAATAAAGAATGCAACACTAACACCCCCCCCTGTGTGAATTTTTAAGTAACGTACTTGCATAAAATAACTGAGATTCCCGATTAATATGAATATAATTAATATATATATAGTTAAAGAGAGTATATAATATGAAAATAGTGGAAGTAGTTATAATAGTAAATATAAATAATATTATTAATAGAATATATATATTATATATATAATAATGATATAGTAGTAATATGTATATATATATATAATGTTATAAGAATATATATATTACTATATATATGATATAAAATATATATATATATTATAGTATTAAGAGTGTATGTATACATACTATATATATAAGATTATATATATATATATATATATAAGTATATATATATATATATAATATACTCATAATATTATTTATCAGCTTCAGTTATAATATTTCCCTCACTATTATATATAATATTGTAATTTATAATAGTGTTAATTAATCTATAAAAATTACATAGAAAAAAATGAATATTTTCTCATATTATTAAGTTTATATATTATATATGAATATTATAGATATGAGATATGACATAAAATTATAATAATATGATATAATTATTATAATATATATATTATATATATATATATAATTATAATATATGTTAATAGTTCAGCTCACGGTCATTAAATATGTTAATATACTAATAAGTATGAAAGTGTTATAATCCTCCACTTGGCAATTAGCCCTATTCTGTAGGAGGGGACTATCTCTAGGGTCCTAGTAATTTGCTGACCTTAGGATCCGGAATCTAGGATATCGTTTATAAAAGAGCGCACTTACTTTAGCCATGCTCACTCCATTCCCGTCTATGTCCGTTTTTTTTAGCCATTACGATAGAATAATGATAGATTTAATATTATATATAGTATATTAAGATTAGATTATATATAGTATATATAATAGATGATACTATATTATATATAATATATATCATATTAATATATATATATAATTTATAATTTATTATTAATTATATTATTAAGAGTATTATATATATAAGTATGTATAGAGATAGATTATAAAGTATATTATATATATAGTAATTATATATATGATATATATATTAGATATTATAATACTAATATATATTATATATATATAGTAAATATATATAGATTAAATATATGATTAATATAATTATATAGATAATAATAATAATATATTATATATATAATATATTTGATGATTGTTATTTATAGTAATATATATTTTAAATGTATTACCGATAGATGATAAGAGTATTTAATATTATTGTGTAGTACTATATTGTATTATAAATAGTAATGATAATATATATATAGAATATATTATAGTAAATAGAGTATATTATATTGATGATATATAATAAGATAATATATTTAGTAATATAATATTATTTTAGGTTAAACTATTATATATATATAGATATATATGAGTATTAATATTTAGATCGTGTAGATATATATTATATTTAATTGATGAATATTATATATAATGATAATAGGAAAGAGAAAAAGGTCAACTTTGGATTTATTGGTAATCACTCAGAAACGAGACTAATATTAAAAAGAAATTGATGTAGTATATATGATGTACGACGGATATGTACAAACGTTCATGTATTATATAGTACGAGTACTATTAAATACTAAGTTGAGGTGGTTTTGATAAAAAATAGAACAGCTAGTATTATCACTGAAATTATAGGGGGGGATGAATGATCTACTTTCGTAGCAGGTCACTTCAACAACCAAACTAGGTGAGGAGTGGAAAATGTACCTTAAATAGATTGAAAGGTAGATCGACGGGATAAAGAGTTCGAAACATGGCAACAACCGTGGCGGCGCTGTTTTTGACATCACATGATAAGTAGAAATAAGTACGTGTTAGAGGAAGTTCCCTCTTGAAATAGGCTGATGCCGCGTTGAGGTCTATTTAAGAAACTTTTATTTTAAAAAGTATATAATTGATATTATAATAGATATATAATGATAATTAATAATATATATAATTACATATATTATATATATTTAATATATAAAAATATTATAGTAAATATAGTATAAGTTACATTAATATATAATAATATTATAATATATATATAGATATAATATATTATATATATATTATAATATATAATATAATATATAAATATATTTATATATATATATAATATATAGATAATATAGTATTATATAATATTATTATTATAATATATATAATATATATCATATAAATAGATATATAATTAATAGTTAAAATATATATTATATATATATACTATATAATATATACTTATTATTTATATTATAGATGTACATTTATTTGTAATATATTATTAAATATTTAAGTTATAGTTGGATGAAATGAGTTAGTATAGATTGATTATTATATATAATATACAGTTTATATAATAGTAATATCAGATATATAAATATTTTTATATTAGTGAGGTAGTACGTATACTTAATAAAATTTAGTTGAGCCTCAGAATGGTGGGAAAAGTGGTCTATACTACCTCATACATAGTAGGCTCAGGTTACGTAACTAAAATAATATACGAAGTGCGGTGTACTACCCAATATAGTCAGTAGGACTCTAAATCGGAGAATCCAACTATACTGAGGTAGGCGATTTATATAAGTCCATATTGATTAGAGAATAAGGGATAAATAGCCCAATAAGTTGCCTCTATAAGTTCCAGGGGATGCCGACACAGAAGACCGTGAAGTCATCTCCCTATATCCGATATGTTTGATAAAAATGTTTTTTTCCGACCCTAGTATCGTGAATGAAAATGTAGTCGATGACTATTGTTTTCAGCGAGTTATAATCGAGAATTTGTATAGTGACTCGGCCACTGCTTACTTTATCCGCGAGCAAGGGGTGTAAAGTGTATCGAATATCGACACGAATTTTATTGTATTCTATTATAATAGACTCTAGGAGATTGAAGTTGCAAGGGCAGATTTCTTTTTTGTCAGTCAAGATTAGGACAATTTTTGAATTTAAAAGAGTAGTATCGTGTTTTCAGGTGGCGTGTGTACTTGTGTGATAGGAAATTTTCTTTTGTTGAACCCTCCTGACTCTAGAAAGAGTAAAAGAGAGCATGATGCTAATAGTCAGCAGAGGCTTAGGGAGAGATCTAGCAATAATTATAACAGTGAGAAGTGAGGTAGTTGGCATATAGACGCGTAAAAGAACCAGCATTTTCATGAGGAAACAATGTGTGGTACGTATAAGGGATACTTAATGTCTATGGTTAGCTTTTCACATAGTAATTAAGAATCTAATCATTTGATAAGAAAAGGTAATGAAAGTATCCGGATCGTGGGCTTAAGTGACTAAATTACAGGATCAGGATACTGGCAGTTTGGAAAAAGATTAAAGTCTAATGGTACCATTAATAGTAAATATTAATCTTGCTTATTAAATTTAATCTGAAATTAGAAAGTGGTTTTGAGAAAGATTAATCATGTTGTCCTGCTGTGAAAGATATCTGTCGTTGTGTGTTCCAGGGCGCTAGGGGGAGGGCCGAGGAAGCCGGAGGTGAGGGGTAAAGATCGGGTGGACCCTGTACAAGGCTGAAGTACACTCGAAAGCTTCCATTCCCTATGCTACACCAAGAATATGCACTTCCTGAGCGGCTAAAATTATAACAGGAAGACCAGAATGTATTGGTGGTTATACCTATAATGATGTATGTGAAACGGTATAATAAACCCGGTGGAAGAACTATATCATTAATACTAATATGCGCTAACATAGCCAAGTAGTTATGGAAGGCGTAGTGAGTGAGTCGTAATTATTCATATATATTAGGCCCAAATATTAGGTGTCCGTGGTAACCAAATGAAAGATATATATCTAATGCTACCCAAAATAAGTGGAAAAAATATAAGCTAGATTTTTATGTATAGTGGTAAAAAGAATGAAGTTAGTAAAAGTATATTTATTAAAGTATACGGAAGAGTATTGAGAATGGTGGACAAGGCGAATGGGATTTAATGGCCCTATGAGGTAATAAGGTAAAGGGGCATAAATTAATGTCGGTAAATGAGTGTGAGATAAATCCCCTAAATAAAATTAGAATAAAATGATATTATTATCATCAAAATAAATGGGAATACTGAGGGTAACTCTTACAACATCTAGGCGTTAAAGATCATTCTTCTAACTACGGCATACTTACGCATGGGATGTAAAGGGTAGAAGTTGAGATGGTTAGTAAACCCATTAGTCATGGGTGGGACTACCGTCAAACGGAACCCACCAGACGACGAAATAAAAAGTTGAACCAATGGTTCTAAGAGGGTGAGTTGAGAGTATTAGTGCCTCCATGGATCCTAAGGATATAGTTTGATCGCGCTCCCCAGTGCTCAAAAATAGTGGGCCCTGAACTTAAGAAGTAAATGCTTAAAGCGATGTTATAAATCATAAAAGTTCGGAGTAAAATTATCTACTCTTAACAATAAGAATTGATTTAATGGAGGAAAGCCATTAAAAATGAAAAGCCCAGTCATCATCATCAAAAAGTAATACAATATTATTTTTTATGGTATGTAATCTGTATGTTATACCTGAGACTTTACTTTCATGACTGGCTTACCTGGAGCCGTTAGTGGATAGCGTGTCTTAATAAATTTGGTAGGGAATTAGTGTCGGAGCCAAGTGATCTTTCACCTCTTAATCTAAAGCCCTTACCCCCAGAAATTTTCACCGACATCGCATTACATTCTCCTAAATATTCCTTGATTCAACACCTTTTAAGGAAAAGTGATATATCTGGGGCAAACTAAACCATTTTTATATATTACTTATGTAATAAAATAAAGAATATCATATGTATTTGTTTTTTTCAAAATATTGTATTAAGGTGAGTATTATTTTTTAATCCAGATGTGTCCATGAAGTAGTAGTTTTAAAAGTTTAGTAAACAATTAGTATAGACGTTCTAGGGGTAGATTATTTTTTTTCCTATGGGGTCAACTGACCCTTCACTATGGACTAACCCCTAACCTAACCTAACCTCATTTGAGCCCTAAACATAGAAAAATATAAAAAAAAATTAAGTTCACCCTTGATAGAACATCTATTTATGTATCACAGAGGCTACCTGTGAAAAAAAAAAAAAATTGATCCGACCTCCCGTTCGGTGAACCGTTAAGTACCTTTGTCGTAGGACAAAATTACCTAACGGCAACACTGGAAAACGGGGAGGTCGATTCAAAAAATTTCAGTGGATAAATCTATTGATACACTAAACAGAGTTCTTAGGGGTGAAAAGAATTTCCTTTTTCCTTGTTTTTTTTTTAAGGTTAGGTCTCAGGTAAGGTATAGGAATAGGTTAGGTCAGATGTAGGTCAGTTCAGGGTGCAGGTCAGAGTCACCCCTAGGAAAATAAATCAACATTTCACCCCTAGAACATCTTATTATGTATCATAGAGTCTACCTGTGAAATTTTTTTGTTTATTGATCAGTTATTTTGTACATGTTGCCGTTAAGTTAATCTTGGTCAATATATATGTATACTATATATATATATATAGTCATATATTATATATATATATTATATATATATATATATATTATATATATATATATATATATATATGTATACTATATTATATATGATATAATATATATATTATATATATATATATATAATATATATAGTAGTATATATATATATATGAATATATAATAAACTGTGGGATATTTTTAAACCCGAAGTACATCGATATTTTTTGACCGATAGTATCGGGGCAATTTGATATTTTTTTAAATATCGATATCGATATATCGATATATATTTTTATGAATATATTCAGCATCTAATATAATATATATTAGATATTAACTATTAATATATAATATATATAATATATATTATATATATATTATATCAAAATATATATATATATATATATCATATATATATATATATATATATATATATATATATATATATAAATATATAGATTCCAATACGTGGTATATCATATTGTTATTCATTTAAGAAACATAGTATAAAATTCAAATTAATTGAAGCCTAAACATAACGTTTTATGAATATGATGTCCATGTATATAACATTTTATTTACATAATGTTTCTTTCTATATATACGATTAGTATTGTACTCTTTAA
>JABUQX010013230.1:55000-71604 GCA_015478945.1 Trachelipus rathkii | reverse complement strand
AAAGATTCCAGATTAAGATGTGGCAGTGAGAGGTAGATTTGTTTTATCTGTGTGATATATATCTGATAAATGAGGTCAACTCAGGTAAATCAATACCAGGTATTTTTTCGTACCCTTCCAATTTCTATTTTTTAAGCCCATAATAGGTATCTTAAATTTACTTTTCTAGTTCATAATCTGAGTTGAAAGATTATAATTGGGGAAATGATCACTCCCATGGTTTGAATTAAAACGTTGACCATTAGTTTATTTTACCAAACTTCTAGTAATTGGAATGTAAGAATCAAAGTAGAACAATAAATCCTTCCCCACTTTGCAGTAATATGTTGGTTTTATGTGACTGCGATTAAAATTAAATTTTGCAAAATTATTTAAAAATAAGGTTTCCTCAACCTCTTTATTTTGATTTCGGGTTTTAATTACCATTTTCACTCCACATGTGAATGATGACTATTTAAAAGTCCCTCCCATCAACAAATTAAATAGGGAGGGTATCCCTTGACTTTGCTTTTCAACCAGCGCTTCATTCTAATATTGCCCAATATATGAAGTATTGGAAGGGAAAGCATGTATATATTAAGAATGTTTTTCCAAAAGACTGAAGAGCGCTAAGCAATATTTTAAACCGCTACCGATTCTTCTAAATCTGTGGGATGAATGTTCAATCTTTTGACAATATTATTGATTTTACGAATTCCCAATAATGACCTACCTCTCTTTGCATTTCTATCCTTTGCTGAATATCTCAAAAATGTTTTGAATACAATATCAGTCCATCCTTAGAATACGTTTTTCTTGCACTGCAACATTTCTTTATATTTTTCTCTTGTACAACATGTTCTAAGAAGAGTCTATTCATATTAATTCGCCTCACTAAATCTTCCCACTGACATAACAATTTTAACAGTTTTTTTTAAGTAGCTCTGTTATTATTTATTCTGGATTTCTATTCCAATATAAACTTTCCCCAAATGATAAAATGGCTTATTTTTTCATACTTCAAGTAAAGGAAACTTAACATTCTTTCAAGAAGTCCATAAAAGATTATATAGAACTTATGAAATTCTCTTTTTAAGAAAAGTCTTAGAAGCTCGGGAATATCTCATTCCCAATCCACTATTAATTTTTTTCAAGTTGCATATTAATTTAAGCTGAATTTCTTCTCCTGATTGGTCAAAAATTGCAATCTTGCCCTTTGGCAAATTTCCTGATTTATTAAGTCCCCTTCTTTCGGTTCCCCCTTTGTCTTTTAATGTTTCTGCATAACGTAGTTTTCCCCATATAGAACGAAAAGTTATTGTGGGTATATTTTTAAAAAGCGTTTCCGAGCATTGGTCCCAAAATTATCTTTTCTTATCTACTTCCCCAGAAGGACAAGTTCACTTTTCTCTTATATATAATGAGAAATTCCCTTAGAAATAAGAAGAATGACATTAACTACAGCTATACATTTAAGGTAGGCATTGCATTGATTTAGCTCACAATTTTCTTTTAAGTGTGGGTTTGAGCAACAGAATCCACATTTCTAAAACAACACTTTCTTCTTTCCAAGAATTTTCTCTATGGAACGCCACAAAATCCTTTTGCATACACAAAACAATGGACATGGATTTGGTTAATATTGTACGCGCGCCTTATGAGACAGTATAACAACCCTTTCCAAAAAATATTTTGTCTTATTGGGATTATCCAAATAATCCAAAGGGGGTTTATATTACTTAAAGACCACTTCGTGATAACGGATCGAATAGTTTTATTAACTAAAATAGTTAAACCTCAAGTCTCTGGGGGGCAATAAATTGTTTCTCCACCCCCCGAAGTTGTAATTAAATATTATTTGCGGTCCACTTATTGGAATTGGAATTATTTTATTAAAGATTTTTGCTGTAGCCTAGCTTTTTTAAATTCCTTCATATGTTGAAAAGGTTCAATCATCAAACTATACCAGATCACAAAATCTTGCAGATTTTTTAAGAGCCCATCTGTGGATTTATTCTTATTCTTTCTTTAAATCCAAAAGGGGGATGAATATCTTTTCTATTAATTTATACTTATCCATCAGTTGTTTGAACTTATAAAGAAGAACTTAAATATGTACTCGGAATAATTGAAGGAGAATTCCTCTCCTGTTAGATTCGCTCCGACATTTATATTGCCTTATTACAAAGTAATTACAGTTACCCATTTCTGTGTGTTCACCCTCTACTGGGGAACCGACCTGTTTTTTCTTGTTAAATAGAAACCTGGAACCAATTACTTGCGTTGAAGTTAGTTTTTTGTTTGAATTTGGAATGACATTGTTCTGAATGTAAGGGGGGGGTATTTTTGTAATTAACGAGCTTAAGTTTTGGAATCCTGGCCTATTGAAAATGAACCAATTCACTTAAGTTTTTTCCCATAGAACTACGATTGGATCCATTAATGGAATATGTTAAAAAACAGTATCAACCACGAGGTTGAACATGATAAATTTATCCTCCGAATTACTAATTTTGAGTTTCCCTGATTTTTTTTTATCCGAAGATTCTTTTTTCCTTTTTCCGTTTTTTAACTTGTTAATTCCTTACCAACTATCTTGTGGTTATATGGCCATTATTCATGTTATAAAAGTTTGTTTAAATAACTCCTGTAACTTATGTAGATAAACTATTTTCCGTAAGTTAAATAACTTTGGGTTGAAGCTTAATTCCAGCAAAACTTTTTAGGTGCCTCAAACGCTATTTTATTCAAAAGACAAACCAAACACCAGCAGAAGGCAAGAAAGATATTGCCCAGGGTAGGGGATGCCGCGAGGACCAATATTATCGTATTTTGATATTTTTTTTTTCAATAGTATAAAAAAAAATTTCCATGATATTTTTTCAAAATCGATATATTTGATATAATCGATATTTTATCCTCATATCTGATTCAAACTTTTTTTTTTTTTTTTTTTTTTACTTCCAGAAATATTTGAAACAGTTTTCTTTTTTCATAAAATACCATTTAAGCAAAATGTGTGCATAAGGATTCCTCAGCAACACTATTGTAAATTTTTTTGGGATAAATTAAATAGAAATCATTGCCGCAAAGAGGAAAAGATTTTCTCGACATATTGTGTTTTTGATGACATATCTGCAAAAAAAGTGGGCTTTAGATCGTTGAGTAAATTTTTCCCAAAATACATGAATCCAGCATTTTTCTAACATTTTAAAACCAGCATTTTTACAGTGAACTTTTCCTGCTTTGAACCTACTAAAAGATTTTTGCCCAAGCGCAAGATTTCGCAACTGAATAACTTTGGCCATAAGGCCATATGTTTTATGAAAATAACTCAAATAAGTAGCAAATATATATAGAGAAAAAAATTTATTTTGATTGTTTTGCTAAATTTTTTTTTTTTTTTCCTCATAAAATTTAAAAGTTATTTGTAAATTTACTTAAAAGTTTTTATATTTGATGAATCCTATAATCCAAAATGTAGTTTCAAAAATGCGATACAAAATAATTTGAAAACAAAAAAAGAAAAAATATAAAATGAGTGTTTGTGGATTTTTTTTGTTTTATATAGCCCGTGAAATAATTTTTTTTTGTAAAAAAAGTTTTTTTTTTAGTAATAAGAATAGTCAGAAGTGTTCGATACTGGTTGGAGGCAAGTGGGCCAAACCGTTAGGGTATACAACCCAAAAAAATTTTATATAAATGAAAAAACTGGTTTCTATCTCTAATATTCAAGTTGTTTAAAAATTTAATTTAATCAGATTGATAGTTATAAAAATGTTCATAAAGGCCCATCAATTAATTTGATTTTATTCTTTTCTTTTTTTTGCCACTAAAAAAGAAAAATCGTAATGAACTTTTTTTTATGTATATATATCCGATTAAAACGAAACTTTCAGAGCATGTTAATTAGAAAAGGTACACACTATTTTGGTTTTTAAGATTAAATTTTTTCTGTTATACCAAACGCTTTTGCCGCTGTTCATGGGAAAACCTATAAATTTTAAAAAAGTCTTTCCTGCGAGTAAGCTAGCAAACATTTTTGCGTACCACGAACATTTAATCTAAATAACCAAGAAATGTTGGTATAATCGTCCCGAGTTATAAAACAGCCAAAAATTTCATTCTGTATCAGATGAAATAATAAATTATGTTGCGTGACCACGAATCATTAAAAAAAATTTTGGCAAACAATATAATAAAAATTAAATGAAAAACTAATTATTTTTTATGAAATCATTTGAAATTCGCAAAGAGCGCGGGGGTACTATAATTAGGGAAGGTAGAACAATTTTTTTTGTTTAGCAGAAAATTTTTTGTATCCCACCAGATTTGTTTCCAACTGCTCAATGGGGAAACATTTCAAAGTTTTTTCAAAGTTTTCTCGTGATCAGCGGCAAAACTGCCTGTTGGGGCCATACAAATATTAATCTAATAATAAAAATAATTATGTATATCTTGTAGAGGAACACAAGCTGTGAAAGTTTCATTAATTCTTAAAAATTATTAAAAGAAGTTACAGCCTCTCACAGTCTCCAATTTTATTTTTTTTTTTTTTGCTACGAAAGTAAATTTCCAATGATAATTTTTTTTTTTTGTTCAAACTTCAAAATACTTTCAGATCATATACTACTAGGCAAGTTTTACAATTTGTTTAAGTAATAAAATTGTTTCGTAAACCTTTCAAAGGGGTTTTTTGCCGCTGCATTATTGGGGGGAAAACTTTTTTTGAAAAATTTAAGAATTTTCCCCATGCCAGAAGGCAAAATTCGTTCTTTCCATAAAAATAAAATTTATTTTTAAACAAAAAAATGCTGTACTTCCCCAACTATACTTGCCTTTCCGAAACAGTTCATGCTTGAAATGCACATGAAATTATAAAGGTTAAGCGTGGGAATTTTCATTTATGATTACCAAAATTCGAAATACCCACATCGTATCCCCGGTAAATATATAGTTGGATTAAAAATATTTCTTGCCTTGTTTAAAAAATAACCCAACCATTCGAAAGAACATTAAATTCTACACTAAAAAGTGTTAAAACCTAAAAATCATAGAATTTGGCATGATTTCTTAACCTCAAAAGTTAGGGAATCATCACGCAGCAACGTCCCTAAGCAAAATGTTGTGTATATTTTCAGCGCGTGGTTTATGATGATGGGGTACATTTTTGTCTGACCTTCAGGGAAGGCAAGGAAAAGGAAGGGGGGGGAAGGAAGGTCCAAGATAATATACAAGGAAGAAAGTAGAGGCCCTTATAGCGAGAAATGACACAATTTTCATGAAATATAAACTTATTGGGCCGTTTTAACTTTCAAACTAAGTTATTTATAAAAGTATGAAAGTACAAATTAAATAAAAGAAAATAACTAATATTTTGATTCAAGGTTAAATCTTTTAAATTGATTTTATTGTGTATTGTAAAATTCAGAAAATGTTTTTAAGTTTATATGGTGAAAGGATTTTCCCACTTTTAAACTTAAGCTTTAATTTCGCTATGGGTAACAATCACTCCAACTACATACGCGCTCACATCCATATGGCCTTTCATTTCCTATGGGTACTAAAGGGGAACAAGGCTTATTAATAATAACAAAAGGAAGGGTCCATTTTGTGGGTAATTTTTTCTATACTCTTTAAACGTTTAGTTAATTGGTAAGCGCATCCGTTATTAGCTACTACTACGATTTTTCCAAGATTCATGTTATTATAATCTCCCTATTTTCTCTTACCGTTTATATTTATATATATATATACTATATATATATATATAAATAATATATATATATATATATTTATATTATATATATTATATATATAATATATATATATATACCGGTATTATATATATATATATATACTATATATATACTAATATATATATATTTATTATATATATATTATATATATAAATATATTATATTATATATTATAGTATATATAATATATTATATATATATATTATATATTAGTTATATATATATAATATTTAGTGAAATGGTGACGATTTATGAATTTTTGCGCCGTATAACGATGGACGATTCAGAATGCCAATTTTTTGCCAATGAAACGATGACCGATTAATTGAATAAAAATCTATTTTAAACTATTTCCTCCTCCTCTCTCTCTCCTCTCTAATATAATTTATATATATTATATATATATATTAAATTTATATAAATTATAATATCAATATATATATTTATATATAATATATATTATAATTTAATATATCAATATATATATATAATATATAATATATCATAATATTATATATATTATTTAATATTAATATATTATGATTTATATAATAATATATATAATAATATATTTATATATATATATATATATATAATATATAACGAGGGTGTACAATTAATATTGCGCCGAAAAAATTCAGCCATTTGGAAATTATTCTTACCCCTTGGCCTTAAAAAATAAGATAAACAATGTGGTTCAATAAACATTTCACGAAAAACGCCCTCTCTTCTTCCTCATTTTCGCAAAATCTATTTTTATAAACATTAAATAAAATAAATCTAACTAAAGGAAAAGGTACTCAAACAAATTCACTCATTTATTCCAATTATAAATAACATACATTCTGCCTCACAGAAGAAAAGAATATACACAGAAATAGTACGAAGGCAGAATGGTGCTAAGGTCTAAATAACTAGGTGATGGAAGATTAATCGTCAATCCCGGTCATCGTCAAATCTTGGCAAAAATGGCATATTTTTTTTAAATTCGTCATCGTTTTATCGGGCCCCAAAATTCTTCGGCCCCGAATTATTTTTGCCGATTAAACTGAACAATATTTAAGAAATTTTGGAAATTAATAAAACTCAATCAAAGAGCATACTACTATAAGAATAATATAAATATAATTAATAGTATAAAAATATTATCAATGATAACTTTAAGGTTATAATATCCAATAATAAAAATAATAAAGAATACTACTTAAGGATAATATAATATTCTAAAAAACAATTTAATATAATTAAGGATAATATATAATAATAATTAAATCAATAATTAAGATTATAATATATAATAATAATAAATAATAAATAATTATTATATATATATATATATTTCATATATATTATCATAATATAATAAATATATATATATACTTATAATAATTATTTATATATAATATATATATATAATATATATATTTATTATTATTATTATAATAATTATATATATTATATATATATATATTATATATATATATATACCCATATTTGCTTAACGGTATGTGAACATTCCAGTGCCTAAATGCGTTTTGCCAATTCTGTTTATGCCGTTCCTATCCCACACTCCTCCTCCAGACAACAAATGAATCATATACACTATCTTATATCCACAAAAACCCGACCTCTTTCTAGATCAACATTCTTAAACCAGACGATCCCTATCCCTATATCCCCTCATACGTGTAGGGAGGAAAAATTGCCCACATCGTATGTCCTGCGTGGTGTAGAAGGCGACTTAAGGGAGACAGTGGTAGTTCTTAGGTTTTGGCTTTGCCCTACTACCACTCAATTCTTTTGCCAGAAATGCCTAATGCATGCCCTCGGCAAAGGTTTGAGGATCCGCAGTAAGCGCCCTTCGGCTCTAATCCTTCGGCGAAAATGGTAATGAATCGATCTGTTATATGAAAAAATGTCCAGAGGAATAAATGTTGAGCGAAGAAAAATGAAAAGGAGAAGAGGTGGAATGGTTTGTTTAGAAAAAGGGCAATTTGATTCTGCTTATCGCTTGTACTGGAAAACAAAGATGAAAAAAGGAAACCGGTAGAAAACTGAGTGGTGTGGTGTGGAAATGAATGAGATGGGTAGCTGGTGTGGAAAGTAATGAGAGGGGGATAGAAGATTTGCAATTCTGATGAAGTGAAGTTTTTGTGAGGTTAGAGAGCTATGGTAAGATTTTGTGTGTGATTAGTACTAGAATTCTAAGGTTTAAATTTAAGTTTTGAAAAGGTCAAAAATTTTGTGTGGTTTGCGACATATTGAATCCCATCTTGAAGGGTAATGTTGAAAAGAAAGACGATTTCTGGGATAATCTGAAACTGATGTTTTTGGAATGGGGGGAAATAGGAAAGATTCAGTTCAATATTTTGCCACATATTTGCCCCTTCGACGGAATTTTTTTTTACAGTTTGTCACCACCACTCACGGGGCAGAGCCCTATTCAAGGAAGGGGTGAAGTACTCTCAAAAGTTCACCCTATAGCGCAAATTACGCATGAGCACAGACGCAGGCTTTTTAAAGTGAGGGAGATTAAATTCAGATAGGAAATACAGAAGATGGACAAGAATTCCACAGAACAGAAGGGTTGGTTGGGAAGAGGAAGCACCACAGCACACTATGCCTTGAAGTTACCAATGTCCAACCACAATTCCCCGTGCGCAGCATACCAGCACCTATGTGCTACGCAAGGCGTCGTAGAAAGTTGCGGGTGTACGCGGGAGTCGAATAAAGTTCCTCGAGCAATTGCCCCGCTGCGGTACCTAAGGATAGAGATAAGCCACCAACACGGCTTCGCAAAGAATCAGAGGGTCAAGTGAAGACTGGAAGTCAATGAAACAGTTTATAAGACCTTTTGCACGTCTGACTCGACCCTGATTCCCCCCCAAAAGCCGGGTGAAACAAAGCCTCCCCCCCACGATAAATGAATGAACAAGCAAATGTATGAATAAAGAAAGTGGAGAATGTACTTTCTATATGCATCTAAATTTAAAGAGGAAAGGTTCTAACAGCATTACAGAATTTCCAGTTTCTTTGAGGCCGCCCTAAGCAACCGTTGTGACATGTAGAGGTTTCCACAAGAACATTTTTTGTTCATCGTTAAGCCTGGCCCCAAGAAGTTTACTTTCTGTTCAACAGGAGAGAACCGACAGAACCGTCGAAAGAGAGAGAGGAAAGTTCTCATGCAGTGTATTTTGGAAGAAGGAAGATTTGTAAAAGTTGGTTTTAAAGATTGAATTTCCCACAAGTTTTTCTATTCATCCAGCGAGAATACAATTTGGAAAGATTAAACGAGCAAAGACAATTCAGAAGTTAAAAAGTGGGCGACGTTTAGAATTGAATATGAGTTAAAGAATGGAAAGGGTCCGAAGTTATCGGATACGAAGTGGATAGAGCGTTTAAGAGGTGCAAGGGTGAAAAGATTCATAATGAAAAGTAAAGGAATAAAGTTAGGAGATAGACGAACCCTGAAACCACCACCTATTGACCAGAAAAAGAAAGAAGAGTCACCCTCAATCAACAACAGCGATATTCGAGCGGATATTTGAAAAAGAAAGCCTTAAAGATTAAGTAAGCAAAGAAGGAGGAAAACCCATAAGGAGCGGGAAAGCTTGGGAGCAAAAGTGACTGCGTGCCCATAAACTTCGGTTCCTCAAATGCTTTGGCATAATGTCAAAGCCGCCACCACTAGGTCCCCCTCTCGAGTTTCCTAAGAGCAGAAAAACCCATAAATCGGGTTAGAATAGGAATCTAATTATGCCCAGCTAGAACTTCGCGTGCAACGAGAAAAGCCGTACAATGGCGAATTCGAGTTCGAGTTTCCCAGATGAATCCTTAAGAAGTTGAGTTTTTGAAAGAAGGGTTTCAAAAGATCTTTGATTAATTAGAATACAAGTGAGAGCTTCACAGGGGCGATAGTTCAGAAAGGCATCCCAAAAGGATCAGCAATAATCGACGGTTTTGACATGTGGAGAAGCTTCCCAACACTGAATGGGAGGAAAGTTGGGTAGTATGAAAGAAACATAGAGAATATGTTTGAGCGAGAGGGGGCCGAAAAGAAAATCCAGCCCTTTTTTCAAGTTGAAAGAATTAGCAAACACATGGTAAGAATCGAATAAGAAGGGAGGAAGGCTAGTTACAATGAAGTTGCTATGAGAATGGGAAAGATTTGTCAGTAGACAGAACCAAAGGAGGTTAGCGCACTTTCCCTTGATGAAATGAAAGTCCGTTATGCTCGTCGAAGAGTATCCCTGCCAACAATTCTCTAAGCTGATATTTGAAAATTTTAGCGAGAGTTGGATAGGAGAAACGAGAAATGTTTTTTTTCCAATCAAAAAAAAACCCCCTTACTCGAATAGGCAAATCTTCCTACCTGAAATTGGCCCAGACAAAGAAATAAGCCCCCCGATCGAACCATGGATGTATGAAGGAAAGAAAAGATTTAGCTTTTAGAAGGAAATGAATTTGAGCGGCAAGAAAAAAAATTTAGCTGATCAAAAGGATGATACTGCCCTCTCCATCAAACGAATTAAACACGCCTTCCTTCTTTTAAAATCTTTAATACATCCATCATTATTCCTTTATTCCCTAGCCAATTTTGCTATCATCTGCAAACTGGGAAAACCTTACATTTTAGTCCCTGGTCCTAAATATTTTATACATGTATGAGGGACAGCCACTTGACCTGAGCTATTTCTATTTTATCACGAATGTTAACTCGGATACCAATTCAAAATAAATTTGTTTTTCATTTTCATTTCTGATATAAAATATTATTCATAATTATTTTATATTATTTAATTATTATTAATTAATTATTATTAATTGATATTATTATTATTATTATTATATTTATTGTTTATTTATATATTATTAATTATTATTATTAGTTATTAATTATTATTTATTATTATTATTATTATTATTATTTTTATAATTTTATTCTATTTTATTATTATTATTATTATTATTATTATTAATTATCTATTTGAGAAACCTTAAGGGCATCACATTTTTGATCCGCTTAAAATAATTTCGGGAGGTTTGAACACCCCCTGAACCTCCTGTCTACAGCCTTATTCATATATATTATATATATATATATAAATATAATGATATATATAAGATGTATATATATCTATATTGTTTACGCTTGTTTATATTTATATATTATATACATTTTATATTATATATTAATAATAAAATATTAATTTAATATTTTATCTATATATATATATATATATATATATATATATAATATATATATATAATATATAATATATATATTATATAATAATTATTATATAATATATTTATATATATTATATATAATATATATATATATATATATAGAACATATCTGAAGTAGCACTGAGAAAAAGAATGTGTCAATATTTCTTAAATGATTTGACCAAATCTACAGGACGAGTTCCAAGAAATACAAGAAATATTAGTTTTACATAGATTTATTTCTTTAGATACATCTTACGATTAATTTTTTGCACAGAAAATTCACTATTATAACAATGTTGGAACCCAATGCTTTGTCAAAAACATTTTGAGAAAAGAGAATAGTTGTTAAGAATGTTTTTGAAAAAGTTCATTTTTTTTTTTATTTATTTATTTATTTATTTTTTTTTTTTAAATATTTCAACTTATCTTTCAAAATAATAAAGGTATAAAAAATTAGTGAAGGAGCTTGTACAGTTTTGTGTTACGATTGTCAAATAAAATATATAAAGATAAAATACCAGAAACATCCAAAAAATGTTCTTTATAAGAGAGTTGAATTTAATATTTGTCAGGTGTCTGTTCTGTACTCAGTCAACCAATTAAAACACGTATTTACGTAAATATGTAATAAATAACTGAATGATTTAATAACCCACAGTTCAAAAACATCCGAAAATATGCCTTATTACTCTTAAAAAATTATACGTTTATTTTGTCGATCGACAATGTGTTAACTCATAAAATAACACATACCATTTATGAGTTATATCCATTTTTAGCTCAAACTATACTCTCATCATTGACATTTTAATCTTGTAATGTGGTGTCTGAGTTTGTGTGTGTAGGTGTGTTTGTGTGAGTGTTACTAACTTATAATGGGAGTAACTCTAAGCGAAATGTTATTTAATGCTTCAATAACTACATAAAACGCATAAAACTTTTTAAAGCGTATAGGTTATCAAAATAATATTTGGATTATTCTTGTGTGTGGTTTATAAGAGTTATCCTGAAACGAAACTCTTTACATCTTATAACACACAATTACATAATTACATTACGCTCTATTATGTAATCACAAATAACGTAAACACGTAAACATGCAATTACATAAACGCGTAAACAATCTACCAAAAAATCACGAACAACGTAAACACGTAAACATGCAATTAGATAAACGCATAAACCCTCTATTGTGTAAACACGAATAACGTAAAAACGTAAGAACTCTATTATGAAAACACCAATTAAGTAAGCACGTAAACATGCAATTACAAAAACGAGTAAAAACACTATTTTGTTAACATCAATTACGCTGCAACCGTGCCGCAATAGGTAGATAAAGTGACAGAGTCACAGGGCAAAGAGTTAGGGTTCGATCACTCTTCTAGATCCTAGGTTACAGCTACCTAGAGCAGTTTCCCTCCAAGAATATTGAAATGTTCGTGAGTGGCGATTTTTTTTTCTTTTTTTAAAGCGTAAACTCTAAAACGTGTCATTACGCCATTACACGTAAAAATTCTATTATGTAAACATGATACCGTAAACACGTAAAAATGTAACCAGGCCATTATGTAAATACAGCCACGCAATTAAGGAAACATGTAAACACTCTATTATGTAAACATGATACCGTAAACACGTAAACATGTAACCAAGCCATTATGTGAATACAGCCACGCAATTAAGGAAACATGTAAACACCTAAATGAGCGTTAAATACTAAAAGCTAAATTAGTTTCAATTATGAAATTTTCATATTTAGGAGCAAAACATACTTTCCAATTTAGTAGATTTATTTTTTTTATTTTTTTATTTTTTTGGCCTTAAATTTTATTTCTGTTTTTTAGTTAATATTTAACATTATTTTACTTATGCTCTGTTTTCGATCTCTCTCTCTCTCTCTCTCTCTCTCTCTCTCTCTCTCTCTCTCTCTCTCTCTCTCTCTCTCTCTCTCTCTCTCTCTCTCTCTCACTATATATATATATATATATATATATATATATATATATATATATATATATATATATATATATATATATATATATATATATATATATATATATATATTTATGCGTGTGAACGCCTTATTTTCCTCAATTCATAGTTCAGCATTTATAGAACACATTAGTATCAATATGTGCACTTTCTCTATCGCATAAGAAATGTTCCTTAATATATTAATATATTTCTAAAACCATTTATCACATAATATAAATCTCATCTAAAATCAATATTTATTAAGTATTTTAATATTCAGATTTAAAATATAAATATATATATAAAAAAAGAGTATGTTTAAATCTTGTACTATTGTATGTAAATTGAAAGGACGTCTGTTGTTAAGAATCTCTGATCATTTTCTTCACTTTTCATATTTTTTTATGACCATCATAAATGGGAATAAAAAGAAAATGGTTTTTTTATTCTATATTTTTTATTTATATGTTTATTTTTTATTTTTTTGTAGCATTCTCTAAACATCAAGTCTGAAAAAACAGTTATAATATATGTATTTACCGTTTGATTGTCCATATAATTTTTTTTTATTGGAATATCAGAAAATATATTTCTTAGGGGGGAGAGGTTTCCGGGTGGGGGTGGGGTGGGTTTGGGGGTATAGTGAAATTCTAATTGAGTTGTACTAAAACTCCGTAGCATTTCTATAAAAACCCTTTTAGAATCTTAGTATTAAGTGGGTTTAGCCTAGCACTGGAGATTTCAGTATAGCACCACACCACACCACACCGCACAGCACCGCATCGCATCGCACCGCACAGCACCAGAATGAGCACATTACTCACCGCACTGTACCAGAAGTTATTTATTTTCTCACTTCAGCCCACCTCCATTTTTAAATGCGCACCAAATTTTGCACCATGCCTATATATATATATATATATATATATATATATATATATGTATATATATATATATATATATATATATATATATATTATATACTTATATATATATATATATATATATATATATATATATATAATATATATATATATTAAACTTTACCGCACTTGACATTGAAATTATGTGCCGCTCCGCCATACACCGCACCGGAGCAGGTGCATCAGCCAACCCTAGTATTAAGTATTAAAGTATTTTTTATAAAAACTAAATTACAAAGCACCGATGAAAGTATATATTCAAAATAATCTAAAGGCTTTGTAAAAAAAACTCATTTGCAAAATAAGTTTTTTTTAAAAAAAAAAACATATAAATCCTAGTATTAAATATAAATACTAATTTAATTAATACTTATAATATTCAACTACAAAACTAAGTTATAGAAAAATCAATATCAAATGTTAAATGCTTTCAATGACCCAAATAATTGAATGCGAGAATTGAATCAGATACTTATTCCATTAAAATCTTTATATTAAGTAGAAGGTTTTAACACACACACACACACACACACACACACATACACATACAATACACATACAACACACATACACATACACAACACACACACACCATATATATAATATATTATATATATATATATTATATATATTATATATATATATATATATATATATATATATATATATATATATATATATATATATATATATATATATATATATATATATATATGGACAATGTTCCTAAGTGGATTATAAAGAGAAAATGGAATTTTGCCTTTAAAATCTATTAAAATCAAGTTTACGTATATATTTCAGAAAGTAGCAGAAATGCGAATGCTTAGATATGATTAGTAGATGATTGTTAATATCCCTAACATAGTTTACAGGAAATTTGAGTTGTGGATTAAGACTACTATTCTAATCTTACTCAATTAACTATTATTTAAAGGCAGTCTAATAGATAAAGCCTCAACTACATAATTGAATTGTTCTTCAATTATATTATGTAAATATTAAAGAAGAAAAAAAAGAAAATTTCCTATATTTTTTAGCGTGCCAAATTATTTCGATCAAACTTCTAAAATTAAAAAATGAAGATTTTTTTATAAATTGCTGTAACCTTATATAGTTGTGAAACAGGGGATGTGACGCCATTTATGCCTAAAAGCTCTAATATAATTAAAAACCTCACCACGTTTTCTCTATGCTATTATATATGTATTTCAGATCAGCTGTGAAATGAGAGTTCATTCATATTGCTGACTGTTCATTAACCGAATATCATGGTAACCAGCATTACTGGTTAACCAGTTTCATTTGTGATATTTAATGTGAACCAGTTCCATTGTTATGTTGATGGAAAAGCGTCTATGTACAACTTTTAGATTAGAAAACTCTGTTATCAAGTCCTCCTTTTTAAGATAAATTAAGTATATGTTTTCAACAGCTGTAGTTACTTTAATCAGCCCATGAAAACTACTGCGTATGCGGTGTAGTCTGAGCCCAACTTAGCAGTCTTGCTGTTTGCAACATCGTGAGATATAGCGAGAGTATCTCGGGTTAAGGCACTCACGGGCAAGAATCCCTCTTCAAAAAAGTGTATAAGATTAGAAAGAAGATGAATCACAACTAAATGATGACAATATGTACAGATATGTCTAAGATTCGGACCTACTCGAAGCTTAAAAAAGGGCATTAAATTTCAGTATCAAATAAAATGGAAGACCCATGAAAGTCAGAGATAGCTGGCAAAGTAAGATGTTACATTGGAATAACCTGAGACGGCTGCAAGTTGCGACATAAAAATTAAGCGAGCAGACACGCATTTCGATGTGCGTGCGTCGGCAATATTGGGTGGGAATTGAATGGTCTAGCTTAGTGGATCGAACACCTGGGCTGTCCTGTAGTAGGTACTAATGAAAACTGATGACAGAGAAGTAGCGTAGAGATTGGCCGTGCGCGAAGTAAAGATTCAAGCTTATTAGATCGTAAAGGATCTGCTAATAATGTCTTATCCTTGAATCAAGTATCCAAAGACGAATGAAACTTGGTCCTAAAATCAAATGAGTATAGAAGGTTCCATTCATGGGAGGATGATGCTCTAAACTACAGCGAGATGAAAAATGTTGCAACTGAAGCAAATCTCGACACCTTTTAGTCTCAACAAGTGTTGTGCTACCAAGGTGTATTCATACAATGATTGTGTCAATAATTGGGACATCTAAGATTCCTGTGTTGTCCACAAAGAGACGGTTAGAATAGTGAAAGATATTTATCTATAATTGAGATATGTGTTCAAATTTTGAAAGGCGATTTCCACAAATGAATTTTTAAAAGAGTTGAATTGCTTTATATATATATATTAATATATATATATATATATATATAAAAAATTATATTAATATATATATATGTATGTAATGTGTATATTATATTTATATAAGTATATATAAAGTAATTATACAATATAATGTAGTATATTATATCATATATATATATATAGTATATAATATATTATATATTATATATAATATATATAATATATTATATATATGTATGTGGTTGATGAAGTAATGATTAGTATATATATAATATATATATATAGTATAATATAATATATATATATAATGGTGTATGTGATGTATATATTATATTTAATATTATATATATATATATATATATATATGATATATATATATATATATTATATGAATATATAGTTATATAAATAAATATATATAGTAGTATA
>JABUQX010013230.1:27500-30000 GCA_015478945.1 Trachelipus rathkii | reverse complement strand
GAGAATGCGAGTCTATTATATTCAAAGCTTAACTGATGTTTCATGACTGTTTCTATTCATCTGACACAAAAAAAGTATATATAATATATATATATATATATATATATATATATATATAATATATATATATATATATATATATATATATATATATATAATATATATATATATATATATATATATATAATATATATATATATATAATATTATATATATATATATATTAGTTTGGCGACAGCACCGAATTTTCGCAGCTCACCAGGGTAAGTGCACACGTTACGCACCGCACAAAAGTTAATTTTTGTCGCACCGTTACCGCACCTCTATGTTTCGCTGCGCACGCGCTCCGCAACCACGCACCGCATCGCACCGCCAGCACATTGCACTTGCACTGTAGCCTCGTGGACCGCATTGCACCGCACCGCACTGCACCGCACCGCACCGCCTCAGAATCGCACCGCACCCACACCGCACCGCACTTGGTGCGTTGACCAACCCTAATTTAAATATTTAAATATATTAAGTACATATTTGATCTATTTTTATAATATATATATAATATATATATATATATATATATATTTACTATATATAAATATATATATATATATTAGTGATGTCCTACATATAGTATTTATCTGAGAGTACTTATGTATGTGCTGCTATAAGAATTTAAACATTCGTCGATGCGCGTCATTTATTTCAACGTCCTCACGGATGTGGATCTTTAATAAAATTTTATCTAAATTCTAAAATCCATTTAAAGAAACTTAAATTTTAAATCTTTAATGATAATAAAAAACTTTTTTTTTTTTAACATAATGAGATTCTTACCTACGATTCTCCTCCGGTAAAGTTTTTTTTGAAATTTGCAATATCGAAGAGAAGTAGAAAGTTCTGAAAAGAGAAAGTTTCTTACTGAGTTTGAACGACTCATTAGGAGAATAATGAACGAGGACCCAACTCATCATGTATCCCATCAATTGATATGATCAAAGTACTACACCCCATTTATGAATAGATGTTAAAACAAGTCGTTTGATATTTGAACAATTTTTAGAGACGAGTCTTTCTCTACATTTTCATTAATTGCGCTTAATTAATTTTTCATTAATTTCAATAATTCATTAATTCATTTAATTAATTGCCCTACTGCTCTTTTCTTCATACAATATTTGCGCAAGTTAATAAACTTTAGCTTGGGACTAGAGTTATAAGTTCATAAAAAGCGGCCCCCCCCCCACTTGAAGAAAAAAACCCTGTTTTTTTTTAATGATTAGAAAAACAATAGCTTTTTAAAAAAATATTATATTATTTTACTAGCTTATGTTATTGTTTTTTTATTATTTAGAGCTAAATTCTTTAATAATAGGCCTTAAGAATGGTTTTTGTTCTCTATAATCGAGCTATATAAATATAAATGATCAAGAACTAAGTCTAGATGGTTGAGTAGATTTGGTAGTTGTGCAATAAAGCGTGTGTGGAAGGTGTATTCCGAGGGATTGAGGCAGAGCAGTAATAGTACCCTTATATGAGGGTAAGGAGGATAAGGGTAACTGTAGGAATTATAGGGGAATTAGTTTAATGATTATTGTAGGAAAGATATTTGCTGGTATTTTGGTCGAAAAAGTGCGTCGAGTGACTGAGGGACTGATTGGTGAAGAACAAGGTGCGTTTAGAAGTGGTAGAGGATGTGTGGATCAAATCTTTACATTGAAAAAAATGATTGAGAAAATTAAAGAGAAGAAGAATAAATTGTATTTAGGTTTTATGAATTTGCAACAGGCGTATGATAGGATTAATAGGAAAGCTCCCTGGCAGGTGTTAGTGATATATGGTGTTGGTGGTAGGCTTCTGAATGGAATCGAAAGTATGTATGACGATAGTGAAGCGTGTGTAAGAATAAATGAAGTTGAAAGAGAATTATTAAATATTAATAGTGGAGTGAGGCAGCGATGTGTTATATCTCTTTGGTTATTCAATTTGTATATGGATTGGGTTATGAAAGAATTAGAGGTGAGGGTGGCAGGGGAAGGTGTTAAAATGATGAGAATGGAAGAGAGTGGAGGGTGCCCTACCGTTTATATGCGGATGATTTGGTTTTGTGTGGTGAATCTGAAAAGAATTTGAGAGAATTTATAGAGGGATTTGATAGGGTGTGTAAAATGAGGGGTTTGAAAGTAAAAGTAGATAAGAGTAAGGTTATGGTTGTAAGTAAGGATAGTCCTCGGTTAAAGCTACGTTAGATGGTGAGCAACTGGAACAAGTGTCTGAGTTTAAATATTTAGGACATATGTTGGACGATAAAGGAACGGATGATGCAGAGTGTAGTAGGAAAGTTGTGAATGGTAGGAAGGTGGCTGGTGCAATTAAATCCTTGGCGAATGTAAAGAGACAAAGTCTTAAGTGCACTAAGATCTTACATGAAGGTATGTTACTACCTGTGTTAATGTATAGTAATGAAACTATGGTCTGGACTAAGAGGTATAGGGCTAAAGTA
>JABUQX010013230.1:7500-17500 GCA_015478945.1 Trachelipus rathkii | reverse complement strand
AACTAAGAAAATGTTTGCTCAAAATGTCGCAACATTTCTTAACAGTTAAAAACCACTTAACAAATTGATCAATAAAAAGCTCATGGTCCTTGTTAATTAGATCAATTCCAACCAAGTTTCATGAAACTTATATTAAATCTTTGAACCGAACTGAAATGTAGAATAACCGTAAATAAAATCCCGAAAGTGAATCTGAAAAAAGTTATAAAGACCAAAATTTTCATAACAACATTACTCTATGGTATATATATATATATATATATTATATATATAAAAATAAATATATATATATATATATATATATAATATATATATATATATATATATATATATATATATATATATATATATATATATATATATACATAAAATGTTCGTGAAATGCGTTGTTAATAAGATAGAAAAACTTGAAAATATATTTTTTTTACAGTTGTCACCACCACTCACGGGCGAAGCCCTATTCAAGGAAGGGGTGTTGCACGCCTCAGAAGTTCACACTTAACGCAAATTACGCAGATGTGCCCAGACGCAGGCTTTGAGTGAGGGAGATTAAATTCAGCAGGAAACACAGAAGATGGAAGAGAATTCCCACAGACCCGAGGGTGGCGGAAAAAAGGAAGCACCGCAGCGAACTCGACTGGAGTTCCAATATCCACACAAAACTCATGCGCAGACACAGCACCCCTAGGTGTTACGAGGGCGTCGTAAAGGTGGTGGTACGCGAGTGACAAGTTCCCTCGAGCACCCTGCCGCTGCCGGTACCTATAGAAAAAGCCATAAGCACAAACATCGCTACGCGCAAAAGATAGAGGGTCAAGAGAAGTGGAAAGTACAGGACAGTTTATAAGTCTTTTGGCTTTTGACTCGACCCTTTTCAAAAGCCGGGTGAGACCAGAGCCCCCCAAGATATGAGAGCAGTACTCCATACAAGGGCGGATGAGGCCCTTTGTATAGTTGGAGTACTGAGAAGAGGAAAAAAAAGTCTCGCAGTCTAAACAGAACTCCCAGTTTCTTTGAGGCCCCCCTAGCAACCGTTGTGATGTGAGGTTTCCAGGACATTTTTTTGTTTATGTTAAGGTCAAGGATGTTTATATTGTCAACAGGAGAGACGAGAGAACCGTCGAAGGAGATAGGAAAGTTAGAAGGTGTTTTAGAGAGGGAGATTTGTAGAAGTTGAGTTTTTAAAGAATTATACTCGATAAATTAACTGAAAAAATTAATAACGTGTAAATTAGCATTTATAAAATGTAAAATTAAATTTTACTGCCAGATGCTTCTTTTTTGTTATTTTTATATTCTTTATGGTATTGGAGAAATATTATTTATCCACCACTCACGGATAGGGAGAACAGGGGAGACAAACGTTTGTGTGTTATACATTTTTAAAAAGAAAGGTGAAAAACCCTAACGCAAACGTTTTAATTTGTTAACAAAATGAGGCTTATGTCCATTATCTGCTTCCAATTAAGCTTAAGTCAATTTTCTTTTATATCTTACGTTATCATACAAAATATATAAAAGCGCCCATGGTGACAGAAGCATGTTTTTTTTAAACAATGCAAATGGAAATAAATTATATATATAAATAAAAATAAATTACGTTAAATAAAGTTATGATACGTTAAGTAAGGTTATGTTGGTTACGTTAGTTTACATAGATTTAAACTTTTTTTTTTTTAAATATTTTTAAAGGTGTGAAGCTCTTTTATTTCTATAGTTTAAATTTGACTCTACACAGTTTTGTTTGACTTTTATGAAATTTGTTCGAATCTATGCAATCGAAATGAATATGGATGTGGAGGCAAATAACAGACATGATCCCAAAAAGAATCGTTATCTATAAATTCCAATATTTGTCTCTCACACACACACACACACACACATCCTCACACACACACGCACAAACTCACGCGCACACACACTCACACACCTACACACACACCTACACACACACCACTACACACACACACACACACACACACACACACACACACACACACACACACACACACGCACACACACACACACACACACACAACACACACACACACACACCTACACACACACACACACACACACACACACAAACACACACAATTACCAAGTAGGAAACTTTCCGAGTCATTTACCACCCAAATTGGATGTAAAATTGGCTCCATTTATCCTTAAAAGAAAAAGGTTTTAACACGTTTTATTAAATCGCGGACTTTTTCTACCATTCATTAATATATTATAACGATAAAGTCAATTCGAAATTCTATAGAAATTCTGTAGAATTGTACGTAATTTTTAATTATACAGAATTCTGTATATATTTTGTAAAGATTCTGTAGCATTGTATAGTAAATATCAGAAAAATATATAATTTAGATGATGCATTTTTACCCTTTTTAAGAATATATATATATATATATATATATATATATAATATATATATTATATATATATATATATATAATATATATATATATAATTAGTAATATATATATATATAGTATATATATATATATATATATATATATAGGTGATGTTCCATAATAACCAAGCAAAAACTATAGACTTTTTAAAGAACTTTATTTAGATTAAAAGTTTCATAAAAATATGTTGAATCTAAAAACCATCGTTTTTTTTTCATTTAATCATCGGAAATATTTTATTTAGAAAGTTTTTTTTTATTTTCCCCATTTAGGGGGTTCGAGCCGAAGGGGGACAGAGGGGGACGAAGTTCCCCCGTCGTCCACCTGGAGGCCAGGAAACCCCGACTCCTTTCATCTTTGCGGTTTACCCTATGTTATTCCTTTAGTTAAAAAAGAATAATTTTAATTCCCTTTACACTATGGTATTACTTTAACTAAAGGAATACCATAGGGTAAACTGCAAAGAAGGCAGGAGTCGGGGTCTCTCGGCCTCCCGGTGGACGGCGGGGGGGGGGACGAACCCTTTGTCCCCCGTCGGCTCGAGATCCCCCTAAATGAGGAAAATAAAAAAAAAACAATTTTTTCTATGAATATATGGAGAAAAAAAATCACGATGATTTTTAGATTCAACATATATTTACGAAACTTTTAATCTAAATAAAGCTCTTCGAAAAGTCTATAGTTTTTACTTGGGTATTATGCAACTTCACCATATATATATATATATATTATATATATATAGTACTAATATATATATATATAAAATATAAATAATATATAGTATAAATAATATATCATTATATTATATATATATACTATATATATATATATATATATATATATATATATATATATATATAATTATAATAATATATATTAGAGGTGTACCGGAATTCCGGTCCGGCCGGAATTCCGGCCGGAATTTGACATTTTTTTCCGGTTCCGGTTCTGGCCGGAATTTTTCAAAATTCCGGCGCGGAAACCGGAAATTACTAATTTACTTCTTACAAAAATTTTGCTGGGAGAGATTTATATAACCCCGTTCCTCATTTTTTTAGTAAAAGAAATTTTTCACCGTATTGGGTGAGATTTCAAACGCTTTTCCTCAGATTATATTTTCCTCGTTTCTGAAAATGAAAATTTGTTCTCTGGAATATATGGGGCGGGTGACGTGGAAAAGAAGAGTAAGTTTTGGGCTAGTAGTTATGTTTGGGAATTTAGCTTGGTACTTTCCACCAATTAATTAATCTTCTTTTCCCAGATTAGAAATTGATTTCTCTGGTAAAAAAAATTTCAATTTCCTTAAGAATTTCACCTTTTTTTTAGAGCCACTGATTTTTTTTTTCCTTTTTACACTAACTGAGTCGCTATCACTTTCACTTTCTTTAAACTTATAAAAACTAAGTAACTTTCCAGTAATTTATTTTCTTAATGCTCCTGATGATTTTGAGGTACTTGACAAATCTAAGTTTATTGTAGATAATGCTAGTTTCTGAAAATGGATGGATGACTCATCGCCTGAACCTTCTTCTGTACTGCTACTACTATCATCACTTTCTACCTTCAATTATTTGCAGATTTCTTCAAGCATTTATTTTCTACTCAATTCTCTTTTTTCATTAGAAAATAAAGTCATGTTTGTATCTTGGGTCTACTACAAGGACTTAAAACATGTATTCTTGCTTTGATATTATGGTCATTTGATCCGTTCTCTTCCTTCTTTATTCATTAAAATCTAAATTAATGCCTTCTTCAGCTCTTCTTTTAAAGTCTGAACTCTGCTGTCATCCTCAGAGTTTGATAGATATGCTGGAGAGCTCAAATATGGGGAATAATTGATGATATAATTGAATTTGCCTTATTGTTTCCGTAACCATGAGAAATGGTTGCAAAACTCGAAGTTTTTTCAAGTATTTGCCATTTAGCAGTCAAAGCTTAAATGATTGATTGTTCTATAATATAAACTTGCAGAGGTCTTTTCAAACATTCATTTCTTTCTAGAATCAAATATGTGCTATTCCACCTTGTATTAACATCTTGAATTGCATTAAGTGAGCTTGCAATGTGCGAATCAAAAAGTCTCGTTGTATTTTAGTTCATACATCTTAAAAACCTGGAATTGATTGAAATGTGTACAAAATATGCCTACATTTTCTTTGATTAAAGACACTGTTCTTTGGAAGAAAATAAGCTATCTTTTAATAACAGAATTGAATTTTATGAAAACAAAAAAAGCTTGTGTATCCTGCTAAATCAGTTCCAAATTTCATGTTATCTGCTCCATCTCAAAGGATCAAATGGATTTTGTTAGGAGGAATTTCACAATTATTCATCATAACTTCAAAACTCATAGTGATTTTAATTCCAGAATGAGAACCTGGGAAATACTTTACAATGGAGTACACAGTCCATTTTTTCAACTCGCTGGTAAGCCAAGAGTGCAGTTAAAGAAATAAAATGACGTGTTTGATTATTTAGCTTTCTATAGATCTGTTAGTAAATTGATATCTGATCAGTCTTTAGATAACTTTCTTCGAATACTTGCTGATCATCAATTTCCTGTATGAAGTTTGTTAACATCTCTACAAAATATTTTCTACTAGGAATAATAAGATATTTGGTTGAAAATGGGCAATAAATTCTATGAATCCCTTCTCTTCTGGGACTGTGAACAGTTAGTTAACCTCAATGCGATAAAATCCATTATTTTCTGTGATTTGGGCGTCATTGATATGGCAAATCTTTTTGGGGGGGAAAAACTCTCCTCAAAACTCACTTATCTCACGGCTGGATCTATTGCTCTTTGTGGTTTCCCCTGTTCTAGAAAATACAAGACTCTCCCTTACTATAAAATTTTTTGGACCTCCAGATATTCTTTCGATGATGATTTTCCATATGTTTCATGTGAAGTGGCGTTTGTACTAAAATATAGAATTTTATGTTGAAAAATTATTTATAAAATATTTTTTTTTTTTTACATTTCTTTATAGTTAAAGGAAAGTTCATAAAGAAATTCGGTTCTTGGCGGAATTCCGGACCCGGAATTTTTTTTTGATTCGGCTAATTCCGGTTCGGCCGGAACGTGAAAATTTCAGTTCCGGTACACCCTAATATATTAATATATATTAATTATATAAAATATTTATATTATATATATATAAATATTATTTATATATATATATATAATAAACGTAGTATACTATATATGATATAATAATATAGTATATATGTATAATAATATAAATTATATATTATATATATATATATATAATATATATAATAATATATATATATATATATATATATTTATATGTTATATATATATATATAATATTATAAATATATATATATATTATATTATATATATAATAATTATAATATATATATATATCTTCTTGTGTCCATTATCTGCTTCCAATTAAGGCTTAAGTCAATTTTTTTATAGCTTACGTTATCTCGAAACAAAAATTGGTCATAGTTTAGAAGGCGGGGGGGGCTAAGGGGCCGGGGGGACCATGGGTGACAAAAACATGTTTTTTTTTTAAACAATGCAAAGTTGAAAATAAATTTATAATATAAAAATAAATTATTATTAAGTATAGTTGAGATGATAAGTAAGGTAATGTTGAGTTACGTTAGTTTACTTAATAGTTTAAACATTTTTTTACAAGGTGTGAAGCTCTTTTATTACTATATTTTAAATTTGACTCTACACACTTTTATTTCACTTTTATGCAAGTAAATGTTATTCGAATCCATGTAATCGATATGTATATGGATGTGGAGGCAAGATAACAGACCCATGAGTATATATATAATATATTATATATATATACTATTATATTAATATATTATATATAATAATATATATATTATATATATATATATATATATATACTATATATATATATGTGTGTGTGTGTGTGTGTGTATAAACTTGCCCAAGAATTAATAAATATTGAAAAAAAAAATGCAAAAAAAAACGGAACTTTTAAGCTCACTAAAAGAACATGTCGATTATATAATATATATTATAAATCGAGTACCACCACATCGGATTTCCCCATTCAGCATGTATATTTCTCGTGTACGGAAACATGTCACGCGACAGTGTGAGATGAGTGTCTACATAATAATCCAGTCGTAAACCCGATTGTAAAAATTGGTTTAGTGCTCTTTTAATTATTAAGGGGGATGTTACACATGCCAAAAACGTGAAACTGTGTAGCGATTGTTAAGGTTTTCAAAATTATAATGATAATGATAGAATGGAAATAATATTAAGTGTCTGAAATAGTGCAGAATATATATCTGTCTTCTGCATATTTCAGATAAATAATCATATATATAATATATCTATATATATATATTATATATATATATATAATATATATATATATTATATATATATATATATATATAATATATATATATATATAGATATCATATATATATTATGAGGCAGGTGTGTTTAGAGGTTGAAAGAATTGATAAAAGTAAGGAACTTAACGTATTAGAGAGTTAATGTGTGTGAAGAAAGGGTTAAATGAGAGAATAAATGAAAGTACGGTGAAGGATGGTTTGGTCATGTGGAAAGGTATGAATTGACAGTCGGGTGTGGTTAAGCGGATGTATGTGGTGAGTGTGCTGGAAATCGACCGGATGGGAGAGACCGAAGAAAAAGTTTGAGTCAGAGTCGAGTAGTTAAACGAATGTCTGAAGGAGAGAATGTGAGTTTGGGCAGAGACGAGATAAAGGTGCATAATAGGAGTGAATGGCGGTTCTCTCGTGAGGGGGTATGCGTTGTGGCCACCTGGACAGGGCGATGAACCCTCACTCTGCGATATTGCACATAGTGAGGATCCGTCGCGGTTCCGTGAAGCTCTGGTAGATTTTCTGGACTGCGACGATTCTCACTAATAGCGTATAGAGGGCGATGAGCTAGGGCTGGGCTATTCTTTTCGACTATCTTGTTCATCATTCTTCTACTACTTCTCTTTTCCGATGCATATCACGCACCTTAACCCCCAGTCTTGGGAGAAAAAGGTAGATGAAGATGCATGATGATTGATTGATGATGATATATATGTATATATATATATTTATATAATATAATACTATATATTATATATAAATAATTTATATATTATATATATAATATATATATATATAATACTATATATATAATATAATTAGCTATATATATATATATATATATACATATATATTTATTATATAGTATATATATATATATATAGTATATATATATATATATATATAAATATTATAATATATATATATATATATATATATATTATATATTGTTATAAATATATATAATATATAATTTATATATATATAATATACTATATATATATATATATATAATATATATATATATATATATATATATATATATATAGATATATGTGTGTGTTTGTGTGTGTTGTGTGTGTGTGTGTGTAGTGAGTGTGTGTGTGTATATATACGTACTTTAATTTTTTTTTATTTTTTAGTTATTCCATAATAAATTAGATATTTTATTTAAGCTCCTTTAATATCTTTAATATTATATTATATATAATTACTTCTATATATATATCCCTATCTATATATATTTATATTACATATATATATATATATATACTATATATATATAGATATATATATAATAGTTATATACTATATATATTATATATCTATTATATATGTATACTATAGTAATATATAGATATCACGATTATTATATTATATATATATTAATATTTATACTGTTTTAAAATAATATATGGTCTATATACAGATATATAAGAGATATATATATATACATTTTATACATACTTTAAGTTGCTTGGTGACTAATAACTACTTTATATGCGACAAGGATGTAAATAATAGGACCTTTTTCTTGGTTAGTACCATTTAAATACTAATGTTCTCAATTTAGTACAGTATAAAAGTGGTATATATAATAGATATATATATTATATATATATTCTCATATATATATTTATAATATATATATAATATTAATATATAATATTATAGTATATATATATATAATATATATATATATATATAATATAATTAGTATATATAATATATAATGTCCCAACAGTCTTGGCTCCCACCCGTACCGTTTTAATATTTAAATGTAATGTTTAATATTTATATATATATAATATATATTTTATATATATATATATATATACTAATATATATATTATATATAGTATATATTTATATATATAATTATATAATATATTATATATATAATTATAAATATATATATATATTATATAGTATTATATATATATATGAAATGCCTTAAAGAAATGATTATTATGGGCGTCAGATGAAATTAGAGTTATCCTTGAGGATTTAGAATGATATTATAAAAACTTATTATTTAAGTAAAATTATTATACACATTAGCTGTTCAGCCAGTTCGTGGGCCCTCTTTCAGATGGTGTTGAGTAAGACTTAATTATAAAATCTAAAACTTCTGTAAATATTAAAGAAAGTTTTGGGATTAATTTTTGAAAAAAATGCTGTGTAGCGTTAAAATGTTGTTTAAGATTAGGATCGATTAAGAAATCATTTTTCTTGTATGTTTTAAAATTTGTTAGTGTTGTTAATACAGAAATATTCTGTAGTTTTTCTGAGGTGTAAAAGTGCTCTATGTTTATGCATGGGTTTGTTCATGTTGTGGGTAGTCATCTATTGATGTGATTGTGTGTGGCGTACTATGCTATGGTGAGGCAGAATTCAGAGGTTGTTCCATAATGAGATCATATTTGGTTGTAATTGTCTCGGTGGAGATGTCATGCGGTTTCAGCTATGTATGTACTGGGTTTGCAGTTTTTGGCCAATGGGATTTTGTAAACCACATTGGGAAGAAGGGAGTTGTGTGAGTGTTGGTTTGAGGAACGTTTTTTGAATGGGAGCGGGTATTAGAGGAGGTGTCTTTTATGGAAACTTGGGGTAAAAAAGAAAATTGTAGTGTTTGGTGGAAATATGTGTAGTGAGGGAAGATATTATGTGTGTGCTTGTTGGGTGTTGGTTTTATTGCTAGAAGGTTTTTTTCTGCTTTGTGTAAAGCTTTGTTGAACGAGTGAGGGAGTATAGATTGTTCTGTATGATAAAGATAAGAATGAGATAAATTTTTGTTTTTAGGTAAGCAGGGTGAGCAGATTCTAATGGCTCTAAGAAAGAAGGAAAAATAAGAGTACCAATTTTTGGTGTTAAAGTGTGTGTGGAATATCCAATTTAATAGCTAGGATTAGAGCGTAGTTTTTCTGTATACAGAATTGTAAAGTTTGTTGTTGGGTGACCATATTCAGAGAGTGTCAAGAATGGACGAGAGTGTTATTAGGTAAGGAGTTTCAGTGGTAAATTTATTTAGGGTGTAATGTTATTAATGTAAGTAGAATATCAGTAGGATTAGTGTTAATAGGGATGGCAGCAAAGATATCATCTAAACAATAGCTAAGCAAAAACAGAATTAGGATAAGAGGGTGTGGGAAGGATAATGAATAGACCTCTTTAGAGTCCTTCAGATATATCTCTTTAGGCATTACTTA
>JABUQX010013230.1:0-2500 GCA_015478945.1 Trachelipus rathkii | reverse complement strand
GCATACGTAAACAACTACGCTACCATACATATAAATAATAAATATATTTTTTAATTTCTTATTTCTTTCTTCTTATTCTTCTGACTTTCTTTTTCGTAATTATCATTTCTTATGGGGAGAAAAGTCTGAATCCCCATATAAATCCCTCCAGAGAGTTGAGAAAGATCCAACTTCCTAAGTGTTTTCAATCCAAGAAGGATAGGGAGATTGAAGATGGCAGATTGTAACTAGATTTTTTACTAGAAAGAATGGACGTAACTGTTTAAGTTCTTTGGATAGAGAGCTGGGACAGATAAATTATAAGACTCGTGTACACACTATTTCGTCGAACAACATTCCTTATATGAGAGGTATTTAACTGAAAGAGTTCAGAAGGAAGTATCTTGTTACAATTAAAGATTTTATATAGGAGAGTGACTGCAATCAGCCTTTAACAAGCTTGGACTACCGGAAAGGGATGGGAGAAAAGTTAACGAGACAGCTGAGTTGGCAACACGAGCGGTCTATGCAATTCACACTTCAAGAAAACTGATGTGAGGTTGACCACTCAGATATGTTAAAGTTACTCCCATGTAACGGAATGCCATGACAACATAGAAAGAACAGACCAACCGGAACTCTGGATGTTGTAGAAGGGATTTTGAAGGAGCCTCAGAACAATATATAACCTCTTCATAAAATCTTGTTTAGGTGAAGTAGCAACAATGTGATCTTTCCAAAAAAAGATCACCAGAAAAACGATCACCAAGGAAAGTCACCCAGAAAAAAGATAACTAGAGAAGTCACCAGAAAAGATCACGCATAAGAAAGATCACCAGAAAAGGATCACCAAAGACAAGATCACTAGATAAAGATCACCATGTGGTTGAAAAAGATCACCAGTGCCCCCACTACAATCGATACCAAACGAATCAAAGATTTCCAGGCAAAGGTTCACCAGAAGAAGCATCCCAGAGAAAAGTCATATAAAAGAATCCTATAGAATAGTTAAAGAGTAGACGAAAATCTTAGTGTGCTTAGAAGAAATCTTGTTGATTTATGCGAAGACGTGTTTCAATTTAGGACAGATGAAAAAACGGTGCATTAGAAGCCTGTGCGATAACAAACCAGACAATAGCTGTTGCAAGCGCAATTAAAAATACGATAAGACCTGACACCAGATCTTTTTTAGCGTATGCAAATATTGATTTATTCTGAGACATATTTACGGTTCGATCGAGCAAACGAACCTGTCAAAATGAGAAAAAATGATGAAGGACCGAGGTCCTCAGCATTGGACAGCTTGTTAGCCAGTGACAGAAAAAAGATGTATTATATAAAAATTAACGGAAAAATAGTTCGGATGTAGGATTATCAGGACTTAAACCATAAGGAATCGACCACGATTGATAGGACAGCAATTACATGAATGTGAACCAGTGGCCGTCTCATCAATTTCCTATAGAGCCGACTGGAAGAGTAATTTGTACAAGGCGTTACATGTTGAAAGGATACTGAAAGAACTAGGTATAGATACTCCAAGATTTGGTGACTAACTGACTAGAAATACACTTTCTCAATATATATATCCAGCTAATTATCTCCAAAGATGAGCTGCAGGTAGGTGGAGAAGCCAATGGCTACTATAATCTAACAACTGAACTAAAAGCAAATTTTTGAACTAAGGTATTAACCTGGACATGAAAGAAATAAGACAATAATGGTGCCGCCGGATGAAACAAGAAGCAGCAGGAACAAAGCGGAGGTAGACACCCCCAAGATAAGAGTTGGCTACTTTGTAAGTCCAGAAAGGGAGAGATAAGAAGAATAGGAGACTATTACATTTTCTACAGATAATAAAAGTGTTTAGTGTCTGAGTTTTAAGCAAAATCCAGTTGAAATAATCATTTGAATCACAACAGGATAGTAACATCCTGTAAGCAGCCATCTCTGTTTTTTTCTATGCCACGGAATATCAAAGAGGGCATAACAAGCATTTGATTGAATTCTAAGTCGAATGAAAAATAGAAATGGAAAATGCCATCTCCAATCCATGTCTTCCCTCTCACGGACCCGAGAGGAGGAATGATCCTTCGGGTACAAAATTCAAAAGGTTTCCGAGAGGAACCCCTGCACTTGGAAAGCAGATAAATCTAGTCTCCCATGGCAAAACGCCAAAAGAGGAACCCCAATTAGCACCAGTGATCTAGAAAACCATTGTCCGTCCAACGAAGTGCTGGAAACATTTGCCTCGCTGAAAGTGGACTCCCGCTCCTGCCGAAAGAGATAGGACACAGATGTAACGATGTTATTAGATGAAGATATAAGAGCAAACTTTAACCAGAATACTAATCAATAAAATAAGAACAATATAATTAATTCATTACAATAAATTGAATAATATTATAATAATAATAATAAAATAAATTATAAGAATAATAATCGAAAGAATGTAAAACAATAAAAAGTTACCCCATCTAATCGAAATTTCAAATTTAGAATTAGACCAGTATAGGCCAGA
>JABUQX010013229.1:22500-25861 GCA_015478945.1 Trachelipus rathkii | reverse complement strand
TATATATATATATATATATATATATAAATACCGGTATATATATATGCCATAACTTATAAATATAATAAATGTATATATATATAAATATATCTTATATATATATATATATAATATATATATATATATATATATATATATATATATATACTATATATATACTATATATATATACCGCCGCCTCATATATATATATGAAGAAAAAATTCGTGCAGCGGAGAATGCCGGCGGCAAAGTCTCGGCATCAGCCCCATTACTCGAAGCTGCCAACTCGCAAAATGTGTTGGGGTAATGGAATAGACTGGGGGCATTATTTGGGGGATGCCGTTTCTCCCTAACATCTCACAGGAAATTTAAGTTTAGCCAAAGTATACTAAGTATGTGCTTGTAAATCTGCGTGGGACATGTTAAGAAGAGGGAGAGTTATGGAAGTAGGAGCTCCCTAGTGTAGTCGAGACTTCTCAAAATGATGGTTCAGACCCCTAAAAAGGGTCGCGAACTTTGATCCTATTATTAATATTTGTAATGACTAGTCATAGATAACTATATTTTATTATTCAAAAAATCAATTTAACATTTTGTGTCAGAATATGTAGTCATACCAATACCAAATAGAGGTAACCATAATCTTATATTTTTAGTCATTAATAAAGTTTTCTTTAGAATTTATTAGATTTTATTTTTTATTCTTATGGTAACTGGAAAAAATTTGCTTGATTAGGGGGATCAAGATGAAAAAAATATAAGAAGCCCTTTTCTAAACAACCTCTGGGATATATACCTTATATAGCATATATATATATATATATATATATATATATATATATATATTAACCTTTATATATATATATATATATATATGTAATATGCCCAATAACAACTTGCTGCTTATTCTTTATAACTATATATATATATATATATATATATATATATATATATATATATATAAATATATATATATATATATATAAATATATATATATATATATATATATATATATAAATATATATATATATACTATATATATATATATATATATATATATATATATATATATAAATATATATATATATATATATATATTATAATAATAATAACATATATAACATAATAACATATATAATAACTCTATTACAATTTATTTGTTCCGTTACTGCACATATATATATATATATATATATAATAATAATATATATATATATATATACTATACTTATACATAATATATATATGTAATAATATGGAAATAATAATAATATATAATATATATGTATATATACTTATATATATATGTATATGTATATAATAATATGTAATAATAACTTAATATATATAATATGTATTTACTATACATATTTATAATATATCTTGTATAATAATAATAATAATAATATGCTGTTTATAAATATGTTACTAAGAATAATTTAGAATATAGATTTGTATGTAGAAGTGTCTTAACTAATATGTAATATATGTAATGTGTTGTTGATGATGATGATGTTATTGTGTGTTTGAACGGCGAATCCGTTCTTTTACTATCAATGTCAATGTATGTATTTCCCTTAAAGTAATAAATTAAGGTTTCTTTACATTAATTAAAATAAATTGGTCTCAATCCTACATCGTCCATTAAGTTTAGTTACCTACTTGAATTATAAGGCTCACAATTGAGTCCACCATCGTCGCACGGCCAAGCAAGTCCTTGAAAGAACTGATCGTTACATCAAATACTCGACAGTTGTGCGGAGGGTCTGGTTTTCCTTTAAATATATATATATATATATATATATATATATATATATATATATATATATATATATATATATATATATATATATATATATATATATATATATATATATATATATATATAAAATATATATATATATATATATATATATATATATATATATATATATATATAATATATATATATATATATATATAATATATATATTATATATATATATATATATATATATATATATATATATATATATATATATAATAATAATATAGATATATATATATATATATATATATATAATATATATATATATATATATATATATATAACTATATATATAATATTAATATATATATATATATATATATATATATATATATATATATATATATATGTTTATTTATTTATTTGTTGTTCTACTACGCCGCCCGGGCGGGTGGTGAGCACGTGCGGCCTCCCCTCATTCACCTCCCTTCGTCTCGCCCCACCCACCTCCTCACCCCCACTCTGTCCCACCTCGCCAACGCACCCTGCCCTCTTCCTCCCTCATCCCTCCCTCCTCCATCTCCTTTATTCCATCCATCCACCTCCTTCTTGGTCTCCCCTCTCTCCTTCCTATTCCCTCCGCCTCCCAAACTCTCTAACCACTCTCTGTTCCTCCATTCTCACTAAATGCCCATACCATCTTAACATTCCTTCTGCATTTCAACTTTTACCCAACCCTTTCTCCGTTGTCTCTCCTACTCACCACCCTGTTCCTATAATCCTCTCCCTTGCGCTAACCTAGGCCGCTCTCAGCCTTCATCTCATTCAGCCTGGATGTGTCAGGCTGGACCTTGCTGGCTGCCAGCCTTTGGACCAAACACCATATCATTTGCAGTCGTCTCCTCATGGCTGGACCACTCAGATCCTCAGTTCTCACTCTCTTACTGTCTCTCCTTCAGTTCTGTCACCCTAATATTAATCACATTATATGTTCTCATTTCAGGCTTTGCCGTCTCTTTACCACCTTCACCTGCTTTTACCATAGGATTGCACAAACCATTCTCTCTCAAATATATATCAGTCACTTTATAGTCTCCTGCCACTAGGGCAGTATCGTCCGCAAACAGTATCATGTTTCACTTCCCTTCTATCATTCCCATTCATCAATTTCACCCCCCTCCTCCCTCACCATTCCTCTGCAAACACTCTCCATAAACAAATTGAATAGCCACGGTGACATTACACACCCCTGCCTCAATCCTCTCACCACCCCAAACATCTCACTCTCCCCTCCTAACACTCTCACACACATTCTACTATTCCTATAAAAGGCCCTAATACCTTTACCTAATTTGCCCCCACTCCATTTTCCTCCTCCAACACCCTCCACAATTCGCCCCTCTTCACTCTATCATATGCTTTCTCTAAATCTAAAAAACACCCATACACTTTCCCTTTCCTCTCTATACTTTTCTCCACAAGCATCTTTAGTGTAAACACTTGATCCACACACCCTCTTCCCTCCCTAAATCCTCCTTGTTCTTCCCCCATTCTCCCCTCCGTTAAACCTCTCACTCTCTCAATCAATATTCTCCCATACACTTTCCCTACCACACTTAAAAGACATATAC
>JABUQX010013229.1:0-17500 GCA_015478945.1 Trachelipus rathkii | reverse complement strand
GCTCTGCCTTTACACTAACATGAAATATTCGACTGAAAACTCCCTTGCAGTTTAGCTTGTATTAAGGACCCGTTTAATTAAATACTAAAAGGTGATAGAGACATTTTCTTTCATAAAAAAAATTAAAGAGCAAATTTACTCTTGCTAGGTCCCCTAGGTAAAATTATCAGTAGACCTCAGATTATATTACTCGCATATTATATTTGTAGCGTGTGTTATTTTTTATTTACTGTACTTACCACCCATGTACTCAGAATTATCATATTCACACCCCTAAATTATTCTGATCTATCTTACTTTATTTACTTATTATTATTACGTTAGTCCGTTACGCTATCAGATTCTTTTTTTACACATGCCACCCAACACATTCTGGGGATAGGTCTCGGCTTCGACTCAACAATAAAGAAAACAAAATAAACACAAAACCAGAAAAAAAAAAAACGAAAAAAAAAATAAACATCCCCTCCATATAAATTTAATGTGCTTAGGAGTTATGGGTACAATGGAGCATGTAAAGCTGACTTGACTCTTGATGGCACACGATATGCAGTGAGCTGATGTCCGCTTTATCAACATAAAAATTTTTTATGTGTACAATTATCTCTTCTACCGTACTAGAACCACCCTCAATCCAATGCAGCAACCTAAAGGCAATTACATCCCGCTATTTGGCACTTTTCGATCACTTCTATTCTTTGAACCTGCCGCTAATTGCCCAACATACAATACAGGGCCACGAAGGTTTGATGTGCCCCATAAAGCCCACGCATCCCTCCACTGCGCGACAGTTAAGATCCCCGTCCGTATAAAAGTAATAATGAAAGATTTATATTAATAGGTGTCAAAATAAAGAGAATATTAACATGGATTATAATCCAATGTTAATATAATTAAATAGGTACGAAAGCTAAATCAAAGCTTTAGAAACAGATTATGAGAGGAGAACAAATCTAGTTCTCAGATAGTATTCATGCAACCGTTAAAAATGAATTATTAATTCTGACTCATTTATAGAATATATTTACTTAACTTTATTGTGGGATATCAGTGTCAGAATTGTTCAAAGCTTCTTTTAGTTGTTAAAGGAGTTGTTGGCTCATTCCAATATGAAAGTAACTTGGGATTTACAAAACCGATAAAACAGTTTCTCCCCCTTGTAAAACACAAATATACGTCGCAGATTTATGCATTTTGTTCATATGTTTTTTATGGCGAATGCTTTACAGCGTTATCCTCTCTCTGAGACCCCACATCTTGTAAATGGTTACCTCATCAAGCACTACAAGACTGCCAGGCGCGAAAGTCCAGCAACCAACTTTTCCCCTTTTTTCGGAACTTTGTTGGGAATGTGAAGCATCTTCCTCTTTATTCTTAGTTCCCGCACAATATCAGCCAGATTGCTATGTCGCCCTTGCAAGTATGTGCATACAGCTGGTGAGGAGTCTGTCACCGCTTATTTTGCAGTTTACACCCGGCGGGTATAGCTGTGCTGCCTTACTCCTTTAACAGCCAGGCGTGTTACTACTTCCTCAAGCTCCACGCAGGTAAAAAAATCCTCACTTACCACTTTCCTTGATTTAAAATCTGTCCTGTACCAATTCAGATTAGATTAGTGTCGCGACCCAAATCGGACGCCCCCCCATTATATTTATTGAACTTTCACTTGGTGCCATAAGCCGGCCCCAGGTGCAATTTCGCATATTAGTCGTTTATTTCCCTTTAGCGTCCCGTCAAATCCGACAGCCATCTTATACTAGATGCCCACCACCCGTCATAATTTTCGAACAACAACTTTAAAAAGACTTATCTGTCCACCCCTGTTACTGCGATGCTTGTCCCTGGGATCCCTTTTGTTCGACGCACAAGCTTTCGTATTTTCCTCTACTATTCCGACTTTACGCTGTCCTGTTTTGCCCTGCAAAATTCAGTCGAGTTTTGGTCCTAAATTGTCGACAACATAGGCAGGTATCCTCTTTCCTTCAAAGCAGTTATCAAAGTAGGGAGGCGAACCCAAATTGTCCATATAAATACCTGTTATATTCTAGCTGTGAGGAAATCCTTTGTTACGTTCAAGAACATATGCTGAGGATATACGGACCATGCACTTTACCTATCCTGGAAATCCCACACCGCCCAAACATTCTGAACACATGAACGGCTTATTGTCCACCCACCCTTTACGCCCGATTTACTGCGTCTGTGTCCTTGTTCAGACACAAGTCACGTGAGTTCCTGGCCTACCTTCCAACTTAGCCCTTCCTGTCCCCTGCCTTCCAACACTTAACAGGCCCGATCCTGATGTTAATTGGTTGCACAAACATAAGCATTCCCTCCTTTCCTCCCAAAGCAGTTATCAAAGGACGCGAGCTGAACAATTGTGCATAAAACCTCTACTAGTTCTAGTCTAGAGGAATTATCCTGTCTGTCAGTTCCAAGAACATATGCTGGCAGGATATACGCTAACTTAGCGCAGGGTACCATCATGGCATTATCACCAACGGTATCCCAAACCACCTGATATAATTTGAACACCGGAATCAGGCTATTGTTCCAACCACCTTTACCTGCCCGAGTGCTGTCTGTCCCTTGTTCAACACAACAGTACCACTCAGTTTCCTGCTACCTCTCTTGGACTTAGCCTCTCCCTCGCTGCCCTTCACAAATTCAAAGCCCGATGCGTCTAATTGCTGACAAACCATCCAGCGATCATCCTCTTCCTCCAAACGATTTATCAGCGTAGGGAGGCGACACCCAATTGCATACCAAATACCTTATATCGTCTTCAGTGTTTGAGAATATCCTTTGTGTTAGGATTCAAAGAACACATATGCTGAGAGGATCTATATTAACGTCCACACATCGCCTCCCACTTATGACTCATCATATAACTCACTATACTAGTACCCTATTATGTACATATATACTATTACTACATATATCAAATTATTATATATGACTATAGTATATCATAGGGTATACATTTAATATAGATAATATCATATATATCCATAGTTATATATACCCTATATACTATATATAACAGTAGCATATATACGATGTCAACCATATTACACACACACGTCATTATAATATATATATACACTCGCATATATATATCATAATCATAAGTCCACTATACTATAGGGGAGGGGTGATGATAATAGTGATATATATACCTAATATGACAGTATCATCGTCATACATAATATATACTAAGTACATAATACTATCTATGTTATATTACTTATATATAATACTATTATAACTATATATATATTATATATTAACTATATATATCATATATATACCTACTATACCTATATATATATATATATATATAATATGAATATAGTATACTATAATATATACTATATATACTATATATATTACATATATACTATATATATGTAGTACTATATATATACTATATAATGAACATAGCGACTTTGCTTTCGCGTTAAATGAGACGCGCAAGGGTTCTCACCAAATCGAAAACAAGTGTACGATACTTTACGCAACTAGCAATTGGGTCCGTTAAGATCTATAAATCTTCTATTCTACCAGCTCCGCTAATTGCAATGCATTCTTATGAAAAATGAACTGAAATATGATTTCAAGTTTATAAAAAAAAAAAAAAAAAAGAAATGCAATTATGTCAGCATATGCCCGAATGGATGTTTCTTTGGAATCATGGGTTTAAACAGGCCCTAGTATCGCCAGCATAGTAAGGTGTATTTAATTTTTTTTTTTTAAAACAAATCATTACATAAACTACATAGCTGACGTATATAAAAAATAGTTATTTATGACTAACCATCCACAAATACACTTGTGTTATTATTTTACATAACTCTGAAATCTTTTTCAACAAATTGCCAACCCGCTCAAGATGCAAGAATCTTCGCAGGATTTTTCAGCAAACAGTGTTCATCAACTTGCACAAGCTACTTTTGCACTTCTCGACACTGTTCCGAAAGCTTATTTCAAAAACTTTTATTCCGACATGTCTGCTTACGAAGACCAGGTAGCGGGTCTCGGAATCCAGCAAAAATCTGCCAAATAAACCTAAGAAACTCCGTATTATACCAGGGGTCCAAAATAGCCCGGAAATATCTCATGAGCACCATAGAAATATGAATCATACTACAGTATCAAAGGCCACGTTAAGCGACAGGAGCAACCGTAGAAGTTACAGCAATAAATAGGGCTGGCAACAAGCTTACCCGGGGTCTAAGATCAACGCAATGTGGGCTGTTGAGCCCTCTTGTAATTCATGTACACCCATCGCCGTGGACAAGGCAGGGAGACTGTACCATGAACAGCAATGCTGCAAAGAGATAGTAGCGGGGAAAGAACCGCTGGAAGCCTGGCTCTCGGCTGGGGAGAACTTTGTGGGCTAGAGCACATTTTACAAGGCGTCGGGATTCTGATCATGAGAGAATCGCTATTCATGTATTTGTGAGATCAGATGGAGAAGATTCCGTAATTTTGGCTTTGGCCCACGCCCTTTTGATAAACGGGGATCACCCTCACCGGAGTCACGTCTTAGAGTAACCTTTTGTCATTTTTTCTACAATATTTAGATCTATCTCTAGAATAACACTCTGACAATATTCTAATTAAACAAAAGTCAACGAAATGTACAAATCCCAATTAAGCAACTAATAAAAATTAAATAACTAATAAAACGGCAACAAGAAAATATCGTTAGGCCATATGTGGATCAGCAACTTTTGCAAAAATTTATCAGAGAAAAGACCTAAAAGAAAATGATATTTACACGGCGCTGGGTACTTTCAAATAAAGATAAAGTTGTCCCATGCCAGACAGTCCGGACAGCGAGCCCCTCTTTCGCCCCACCCAGACCACCGCTCAAACTCTCAACATCTTATTATAAGTGAAAATAAACAAATATTAGAAGCAAAAAACCACTCGATCATCAGACACTCGGTATTACTTGTCACTCCAGCTCGTAGAACCATGACGTAATAATCCGCCGAAACATTACTCCAATCTCAGTATCACGCATATCAACGCTTACTCGAACAAAGCGCAGGTTAGCCACTCGACGACTCCACGAATGCACTACACTATCATAGTCCACCCTTCATCATAACCTCAGCAACTACGCCTACCTATCACCCCTCGCCCCTGTTCGAACCCATACTCACTAAGTATACTATATATTATCATATACCGGATGAACAAGGTGCGGTGACGAGCTACCATAGACCATACAACGGCGGCGGCTGATGGCGCCATAAGATATGCATATAATGCTCCAAACCCTTGAATAGAAAAAAACTCTCTATTACACTGCGTTGAGCTGAAAAAAAAGATCAACCAAAATAATAATAATAATAAATAATAATACCAGAAGAGAGAAAAAAATCTGTTACTTAAAGAATAATAAATTCTCAAGAGATAAAAAATTTGTTCTTAAAGAATATAATATTAAATAATAAATATATATATAACTTAGTAAAAATTAACAATACAAATAAAAAACATCAACAAAATAATAAATAATTGTGATGCATCCGAATAGTCATGCATCAAATATATCATATAAATAATTAATTAACTAACTTTCCAAATTTGAGAATAATTAATAATACAAATAATCATTAATAAAAATGAATAATTAATAATTAATTAATATATTAATAATATTATATTAATAATATATAATACATAATAAATAAATAATACAATAATTAAATATAATTAATCATAATAATAATAATGATACATTAATAATAAGCCCTCTCGGAATCTAAAAAATTAATTAATTCTTTGACTCCTCAACCATGCTTGTTTGAGAGTTTGGAGATCTACGTTTATTCTTTCTTAAATAAATATTATTGCTCATATATAATGATATGTTCAAGTTATTGATAACGATATAGTCCATTCCCTTTATTACTCTCTACTGGATCTAAAACGAACAAATTAATCTTCCCTATTTACTTCAATGGCTACTTTAAATTGTATTGACCTGTATTTGTCTTCATGTTGCATTCAAATCTATTTACAGAACTAATCATTACGTTACTTCAAACTCTGCACTCTTTTATAATTATATCTCATGACTTAGACTTTAAAATATGTTTCTTCTTCTTCTTGGAGGGCGTTTCTAATTATTTTTATTTATCAACTTACTTATATTTATTAAATTCATATTTCTATTTCATTTACTTTAAATTAATTTTACTACTTTCTAGGTTACTTCTGGTTCATCACTTTTTAAAAACATAGCATTAATGCAAAAAATTAGCTTTATCTGACTTTTTCCTACCTGCCTATAGAATTTATATATATTTCAATATCTCTGTTATTTTCCATATTCTTCATTGGTTGTCTTATTTGCTCTATTTACATGTCTAAATTGTATCATTGGTTACTCTAGATATTTCGTTTTTATTAACCTATTTACATGTCTAATATTTACTATTATTCCTGTTTAATTTATATATCATTACTCCCTCTAATTCCTCATTACTCCTAATATTCCTTCAATTCATGCAAATTTATTTTATTTTAATTTATTTTCTCATTTTTCTTGATCATCAATATTGTCTCCTCATTATTTACCCATATTTATACATGCATTACTCATTCTCTCTTTATATTATTCTTTCATTACTTTACAATGTTATCTAATTATAAACTATTTTTGATATAGTTTACTTTCACAATAAATATTTAATTTTGTTTTTGTTTACTTCAATCTATTTTTTTCCCTCATATCACACTATCCCTCCATGATATTTCCTATTAATCTTCCATACTCGTCTCATAATGTCATTTATCTAACCTTTACCCCAAATGAATTCCTAATTTATTTCCCATATACTCTCCCGCCGTTCATCATTTATTACTTAACCTTCAATGCTTACTTATGTATGCCTCTAATTATTCCCTTATTTATCCCATTCTTCTCTTTCTATTTCCTTTCTATTTCTTCCTAACTACACATGATTCTCAACAAAATTTCAACATATAGTACCACCCTTTAGTTCTCTCAACCTTACTGTTATATCATTCTATATCTACACACCCAAGCCGTGTAGTCTACTATCTGTCATACTAATTTGATAAATACATCACTTTAACCAGTACCAACTATAATCGTCTACTTGAAATGTCTCTACTACTGCGACTATAAAGTAACCATCCATCTATACCATATATACTAAAAATACTGTATCTACTAGAGATTACAAATTACCCTACAACCCTTCTAAACTCGTTTAAAGTTTCTATTAAAAAAGCCCCTGCTTCCTCTGTTATTCTCGATCTTTGAAATGATAAAGTAACTCGCTACTTACTACTTGACTCACTTACTACTATACTACTCACTAACTACTACTCTACTACTACTATACTACTACTACTACCTGACTAATAATAATAAGTAATACATAATAATCAATCATCAATAATAATAATTAATAATATTACTTATAATAATAATATAATCAATTAATAATTAAATAACAATACATAATAAATAATAATAATAAATAATAATAATAATAATAATAATAATAAAATAATAATATAAAATAATAATAATATAATAATAATATTACGATAATAATAATAAAATTAACAATAACTTAGTACTTATTATTAAACTATAATACATAACCTGTACCTAATGGGCTTCTTTCTCTAAGCAATAGTCCGTTTTACACATTATTATGAGCAGGCGCCGCTTCCTAAATAGGTCGAAGCGAGTCAAAGGGCGAGGCCGAGGGGGAAAAAACAAGAGAGTGGCGGGGGGCGGAGCTGTATGTAAAACTGCCATGCATGGATATTACCTCATAGGGGAACACTGGGCACAGGAGGCCGAGAGAGAGAGCAAGAGGGGCAAACTGGGAAGGATCGTTCGGCATTGATTAAGATTGCGCTAGAATTGTACTCATCATTTACAGTTTTTTTGCGTAAGAGATGTGATGGCTGGTGGGCGTGAGATGTGGGTGTGTGGATTCGTTGGCTCCAAGTGCGCTATGCTGGTGGCAGGCGGGAGAATGTTATCAATGGGCCGGGGGGAGGTGTGTGTAAGCAACATTTTTTACGCTGTGTTAAACTACCGGTGTGATAAGAGTACTCTCACACTCCGACCAAAAGGCAAACTCGTTCTAGTATTTAGTCAGCTATAGTCAGTACGCGGGAGTGATTAATAGATAATAAGAGTCAATGATATATACTACTAGTAACTAATGAATGATAATATATAAGGAATAATAATCAATAAAATAGGAAGTAATATAATAATAAGTAGATAAAATAGTACCATCAAGTAGGCATGTATAATATAGATAATAATAATTCTTAGCCCAAACTGGAACTACTTACTGGTCTTTCTTATTCAGGCACAAGAAATGAATTTGCCTGCGTGAGAGATGGTGTGTAAGTAGAGGGTAATTAAAGGTGTCGTGCGTAAGTCATTCGCTAACTAACTTAATGAGCACCGAAGGTATATCAATTTACAACCTCCTCTGCAGTTATGATTTGTGTAAAACCTTTATAAAGAATAGGATAGTATTGTCGGACTAATGCCATAATAGTTGGTCTTCTCTTCTTACATGAGTAGGTTGTATCGCGAAAGTTCTGCGTGTCCGCTATCAATTAGGTTAGGGTTAGGAGAAGGTTAGCACGTAGGTTAGTTAGGTGGGTTATCCTAAGTTTGTTTATGTTCAGTTTAATAGTTAAGCTATTTACTCCTTCTGGCAATCTTACTACAGTTTTCAGTATAAAGGTTTTCCTTCACTAGCAGGAGAAATCTGGAACATACTTTTCCTTCTATTAAAAAGCAATAACTGAAACAGGTTATACCTCTGCTTGTGGTATGACCCTAAAACTAGCTGTTCCTTGAGTGGTTGTCACAAACTACACTGAAGTACTGCCTGCTGATTTTAACCTCCTTCCTTTCACTTAAAAATTTTATTCTTATTTAAAGATCTCGCTTTCCACTGATTAGTGACGTAACTCATTTACAACCACTTCTCTTCGCCTTAATAGGAAATTTGCAGCATCTCACCTTGTCAGGTGTCTTTACCTCAAAACCAAGATCTAATATCTTTGTTCAAAAAACCCTACTCTCCCTATTAAAAAGCAGATCTATTGGCAAGTAATATCTATATTTACTAAAAAAAATAAGCTAAATTTCTTTGTTTAAAAAACGCTACTCAGTAGTAAGAAAAACAGATTCATGATGCAGCAGTTAACACTTTAATTAAGAAAGAATAAGCTAGAAAGTTTGTTTAAAAGATACAGTGTACTGCTCATGTTAGTGGGCAGACATAAAAATGAGGTATTGTCATAACACCCATTAAGAAAATAATCTTAAAATAATACGACTTATCATTTTCAAAAATGTCGTGCGACGACTATTATTATCTTGTTTTTCTTTTTTTACCCAAACGTCAATATTATAGACTTTTCCTATTTGTAGTATAGTATTCCCCGTTATTTCACTTCTTGTATCAATTCTCTGTTTCCAAAGCTCAAAAAAAAACTTCTCTTCCGTTTTTATATATAAATTTCGTTCTTTTTGCTCCAAGAGCGACAGAATCCAAAAAAATAACGTTTTGTTGTCCAGAGAAACGGTTGAAGGTGTTTGAATTGTTAGGTCGTCACTTGCATCGTAGTTAAGCATACTAACTCGGGTCTCTTCGGGGCGAGATTTGAAAGTTCGTGATACAGACTCTTAGTAACTTTAACATAATGACTCCTTCGTAAAATACACAATCGGAAGAGTCCCAATCAATCTCTTAGAGGGTTTAGTCGCATCCGCACCAGTCCGGTTGCTCCTGGATGCGGTGCGCTCAGTGTGTGATCTTGCATTTGGATGCTGGTGCTCGGTTGCGGTGGGACATGTATTCAATTATCGGTGAGTCCCGGTGTGTCACGTGCGTTCTAAAAAATATAAGGTCGCGGTGTGTGGTAGCGACGTGGTGCATGGGGCTCTCGGTTTAGAGGGGCATCGAAACACTGTTCTCGATGCACTCACACCGATGCCACTCGATACACTCTAACAACAATTTGTCTCTTCCGTCAGCCGTACCTGCTATGTAGTAGACGGTACGGCTCGAGTGGAGTACAAAAGTGGCACCATCAGGCGCAGGCGCCGGCAGATCGATGCTGTCGCGATGCGCCGCGGCCGCGGTGCGCGCGTGCTGGCGCAAAGTTTGCAGTGCTCGGCAAACACTAACTCCCGTAGGTAGATGACAAGAAAAAAGCGCATTTAGGGTTTAGACGATATTCGACTAAGAGGATTTCAATACTTTTCTAAGAAGATAAGAGTCTGGTGTTTCACTTCATTCCCCTCATATCTCATCATATTGTCTCCGTTCCCCTGTCGGGTTGGGTTTTTTGCTGTGTCGAGGGGTCCCCCTTCTTTTCTTCTTTCACTTCTTCCCTTTTTTATTGTTCCTCGTCTGCGTTTCATCTTTTCTGTTTGTCGACTCTCATCCTCTATCGTTCTCTCTATTCTTGCTTTCTCTTTTTCCGTGCTGTAGTATTGATCCGTCTCTTCTTCTTCTGTTTGCAGAAACGTAAACCTGCTTCCACCTTCTATTGTGGCGTGTTGTCTTCTTCTTTCTGATGTGGAGTCTTGTCGTGTGGCAGTGGTCTGGGTCTGTCTTCTTTTAATTCATTGCAGTGATTTTAATGACTCTTTTTGATCTTATAAAACGACGACTAAAATTAAAATGTCCTTCAAAAGGTCATATATAAACAATGAAATTCACAATTTCAAAATATAAAATTTGACTTTATCTAACTGATATACTACTACTAATCTGAGCATCTACTACTATCACTTACTTACTAACTACTAGCTAACGTGATTAGTAATAAACCTCCCGCCTCAGTGACTTCTACGATCTAACGTAAAATAATAATCCAGCTTCAGCTCCACCCTAAAAAAAATTATGCCTCATATGGCTTCTGTTCCCACCAAATAAATAATTCATTACTTCAGCTCCGCTCCGGCTCGCGCTTTCCTACACACCACTCAGAAAAACCTTGCGAATCGCGGCTCCTTACCATTCCCGGACTCTCTACTTCCGGCCCATCTCTGGATAATTATATAATAACATTAAAAAATCACGTTGATTATAAAGTACTGCTCTTTTTAAATTAGATTCCTATTCTCCTTCAGCTCACAGATTCAGACTTCCACCCAAACCCTTTGTGACCCCGCCTCTTCTGCGACTTCCGCGCTCCTGCTCCTGGCCCTTCTGCTGAGGACTCCTACGGGCTTCCACAGCAGCCTTAGCTATAGTAATAACCAAAACAATAATCCTACTGTATAAAAAAAGATATAATGTATTTAGACTCTTCTCGGGTCTCTCTCTCTCTCTCTCTCTTCTTCTGCCTCTCTCTCTCTCTCTCTCTTTCCTACTTCTCTCTCTCTCTCGTCTCCTCTCTCTCTCACTCTCTGCCTTATCTTTCAGTACTTCTCTCTCTCTCTCTCTCTTCATCCTCATAGAAGTTTTAGACCGAAGAATGAAGGTGGCCAGGTACGAGCTACCTCTTCGGCCATAGTTCTCCGCGGTAGCTCAGTCGGTTAGAAACCCTTTGCTTGACATCCCATATATTCCAGGGAGCGAATCCTGGTAGATTAAGTCGAAAAGCTGAAGGTCAATCTACAGTTGTGTGGCCCTAACCACTTGGCTCGCAGACTATATATAACACTCTGACGAATGATAAACCTCAATGCTGTTCTTAAACCAATGAGATGAGATTGCATATCCATGTACAGAATTACATGGTTTTGAAGCAATGATGTGACTATAACTAATATATTATTATACTATAATATATATATTATATATATGTTATTTTATATTATCTTTACTTTACCTAATATAGTAATCCATTCTAGTATAATTAATTACTATAGTTATCGATACCTCTTAAGTAAGATATATATACTATATTACTAAAGTTGTACTATTACGAATATAATTATATATTACCCTTTCAAGTGCTAGTCGTTAATTTTGCTAAAAATGTGTTTAAAACGATTTTTTATGGTCCATAATTTTTTAAATTGCACTTTTTAATTGATTTTCGTTCCTTCAAACTTTCCTTCTACAGAAATCGCTAAGTTAGCTTCTCCTTTAGATTTAAATCCGCTAGGCATTCGCCATTAATTACTTGTTGCAGGTAGGTTCGTAGTTATGTCCACGGATACCCTAGTTCACCGCGTCTTAGTTATTAGCTTCGTGACAACACTGATAATTTAGAATATATTAGCATTTCTATACAGATTTACATTCTTTCTCTATTTTGGCAAGCCTAACTGGTTATGTTATGTTAAGTCAGGGTTCTAGTTACAGGTTAGGTTAGGTTTAGTTTGTTAATCCTCTGGTAGGTCAGTTATAGGCTTACCGTTGGTAAACGCTAAGGTTAAGTTAAGCAGTCTATCCGTTAGCTTTGGCTTCAGGTCTAGCGTCTCATTAGCAGACCGACCAAATCGTTAACCAAATATTAAAAATGTAACATTTTTTTTAAAAGAAGATTGCATTGAAAATCATTTAATATTATAGTTACTACGTACTATATAATACTTACGTATATTATAATATATATATATATATATATATATAGGAATATTATAGCATATATCATATACTATATTATATATATATAGCTATATTTTAGTGTATCAATTTCATACGATCTCTTCAATTTAATTTATTATTAGTATATATAGGCAACTTTTCCTTAACCTTTCGACTCGTGCTCTCGGGACCAGTATTATGTCCCACAAGAAAATAATAATATTCGATTGTCTGACAACATAGTCACTCCACAATCAACACAACTGTCTTACAATATACTTATTCCGCATTTAGTAGTTCTGTTACTTGCAGCTCAAGACGTACCGAATTGAGCGATACCTTTATCGTAATAATAAAAATTATCTCGCACCTACTACAGGTAGGAACGTATATTGTCTGTAAACAAGTTCTTAAATTTGTGTGATTGGACCTTTCAGTTTTTTAATTGCTGCTTTATTTCTAGGTTAGCCATAACCTTAAACCCAGGTCTCATACCTGTGTTCAACTGTTATTTAAAGTTTTTTTCTAATTAGAAGTGTTATAATTGTTATCGTTGAGCTATTTTATACAAGAAATTCCTCTCATCGGTACTATATGTCCCCTATCCTCCGAGCTTATCCTGTGGATAATTGTCCTCTACGACCACTTTAATTAAATTTTGCCAGTATTTTTTTTTAAATTCACATGGAACTTTAATAAATAGCAAATGAACAAATAAACATTAAACATATATATTTATTTCATATATATATTTTAACATTAATAATAGTAAAAATAATATATGAAATTACAATTTATATAACTATAGTACACTAACCGTAGTTGATGATACAAACAAATAAAGACTTCATGCAATGAGTATAGCTATATAGTGTTATAATTTATGATTACGAAATGTAATATTTGGTATTATATGAAAGTATGATTGATATTTTTAAATTATTTCTCTATGTATTATTATATTGGTATACCATCCATATGCACATCAGCATCAAATTCATCATACATAGGAAGAGATATGGCAAGGAAGATAATTATGCGATCAGGAGTCCGACGGAAGTCAGGAATCTCGGTGAAATATGAGTCTAGTCTCACAGAGAGATGTAAGATCCTAGTGTATGGAAGATGAAGCATCTGCTTACTCGTAGCGGTGTGGAAAAGTGTAGTGGTTCAGATTTGTGTGCTGAATAACAGGCTGTGTGCCGATGATAAGTAACGATTGCCGTATACAAAATAAATGGGTTTGTTGGCTTGCTGAGTATCAACGAGGGTCATCAACTGGTTTTGATATATTATTTTGATTAGGTAATCAGAAGCTGTTAATTTTCACTCCACAGTGTTACAAATGATGGGCGGTTAAATTATATGGGCGGGAAGAAATATAGACTTTTCAAATTCGTCCTAGATTAGTACGTTGCAAAGAAAATATTTATGTTTTCTGTAGGGTTTCATTAAATGGTGATTCAGACTACCAAAAGTTATTCGGCCTCCGAACAAATTCATGCTAATACTAGCACTTTATAGCAATTATTAATTAGCTAAACGAAACACTAATTATTTTTCTGCAAAAACACTATTAAACTTTAAAATGAAGTAGCTTATCGTGGATTAAGTATCATTCGATACAATTTCGTTATTTATTACTGCTTATTTTTTTTTATTTATATTTTCTTTTCTTTATTTTAATTTGTTTTAATCTGTTCGTTCACTCCGGGGTCGACCACATCTGGAAAGCTTTGCTTAGCTCACACGATAATAGTGATAAGTTTTATACAGCTTGTTAATTCAATATTTTTCTTATTAAAAGAGAACGAATAGAGATGGGAGAGTGGTCATTAATGGACCAAATGAAAATTAAGATAAAAATAAGACTCACTAAATAGACAATACCGAGAATGCTCCAGTCTTAGCTATGTAAAAACTGCTATTTCCAATAAAAACAACTATCATTCTCGTATCTAATAAATAATATTATATATATATATTAATACCTACCGTTTTATAATATATATATATATTATATAGAATAGATAATATTATATGAAAATAATATATATATATAACTAGTATATAGAAGAATAATATATATAATATTGATCATTAGTAATAATATAAATATAGATGAATATATATATATTATATGAATAAAGTATAGGAAGTGCAAAATGCCAAAATTGTTTGTCTCTAAGAACTGGAAAATTAGAAGATTCTGTGAGATGAATTATGGGGAAAAAATCTACTAGTCCAGCCTGACAGCCTATAACTGTATACTCGTATAAATAGGTCTTAACTAGTATATATATACTATACTATAGTATATATATTATCACTATAGCTATATACTCGCCCTACCGGGAGGACCGTAGGAGGCCCTCACCTAGGAGACGGGCGCCGGGGGGGGGGGGTAGGTTGTCAGGAGAGGTGCAGAAAAAAATTTCTATTCTTCTCTCTCCTCTCTCTCTCTCTCTTCTCTCTCCTCTCTCTCCTACTCCATATACCTCTCTCTCCATATTCTCCATTCGTAAAAGTACAGCGTTCTAAAATAATTGCAACAATTGTTCATTCACAAATATATTTCCTGGATTTATGCGAAAGTAAATAGCTATACAGCTGACACTTTAGTCCCTTTATAGTGCCTCAGTGGAGAGACTCGCTCTAGTCCCACTATCTTTATCTAGCTAACTGGCTGACCACATTGGTCCCATACTCTAAACAATTTCTAACTCGTGCTAGGCTATCTAACGTCACGATACTACTCTGGTGAAACATAGTTGTACTACTTCCTCTTCAAAGATTTGCACGTGAATAACTCTCATTTTGGTTTCAAGTTATAGTCTAAAACTAATCCGAGCGCATAATACGCGTCGAAAGTAGAGTGTTGTAAAAGATGGTTACATTAAAAGTAACAAGATATCCGAAATATCGCTGAACCAATAATCGATCTACCCAATGCACTGTATCGTGTTAACATAAAAGACTCTCCGAAATAGAACAGAAGAAGAAAGTTGCAACGATGTTGCTCTGTGATTATAGTATCATGTTAAATTTTTATATGTTGAATTTTGGTTTTTAATTTTTTTTATTTATTAATTTTATTTTATCAGGAGCTCGAGCCGACGTGGAACAGAGGGGTGAGACGAAGTCCCCCCGTCGTCTCACCCCGTCCTGAGCGAGAGACCCGACTTATTTAATAATGGTAGCAACGATTTTATGGTATTTCCTTTTAGCTTTAAATAAAAGATAAGATAATAAAAAACTTTTTGTCAACCCTCACCGCCCTCTCTATATTTTGCCTTGAATATATGCGAAAAATGCGATTACATCCTCGTTCACTTATATATCGGTTAACAGTCCTTTGTAAGAGAAATTTCCTATATATAATATTATTAAATATATTAATAAATTATATATAGTATATATATATATCTATATAATATTAATTAAATTAAATTTATAATATATAGTATATATATATATATATATATAGAAAACTTTATCCTCTATTTAAAGGTAGTTCAACCGCTGATATAATTAATCGAACCGAACGATGTATACCATTTTTAATTTCTATTATTATCAAGGCAATTTGTGCATGGCTAAACTATGAGCAATATAGTTATTTTTATTTTTTTTTTTAATATCAGAAAGAGACATTAACCCATGATTAAAACATCCCAGCAATACGATAGAACAGAGTACAGTAGGTCTCTCTCGCTATCTCAGCGGTGACGACGGGGGACTTCGTCCCCCCTCTGTCCCCTCCGTCGGCTTGAGCCCCTTAAAAAATATAAAAAAGAAAAATTCTATAAAAGTTAACAATAAGAAAACTTCAAACCATGATCAAAAAAACCAAAGCTAATCGTGGAAATCTCTCGGGATCTTCTATTTAGCATGGTTTTAGCGTTAACCTCACCACGGGTGGCTCTAGTATGACTAACTGAAGCTAAGAAGTTTTGTCGATCTTCTCGTATATCACGATACTTTAATGTAACTTCCTGTTTGTAATAGGCATATAGTGTACCTATTCTATATATATAACGTGTATAATAAATATATTAAGTAGTTAATATCTTATGTATATATAAGTAATACTATAACAGTATCGATTAATAATTATTATATATACGTTCACGTACTATATTACCTAGCACGAATGAGAGTAAGCTATAGTAGTATATACGCTTAAGGTAATCATACTATATAACTATGACTAATGCTATAACTGTATATGTGTGTGTTGTGTCTTGACTGTTGGTAGCTCCGATCATAGGTCATTGTGAGCTGTGCGTGTGTGGTCCGCTGATGCGTGCCAGCGAACACGTCTCCCAATGGGGTACAACGGACTTCTGAATATACATACTATTCAATACTCTATATGATAAGTCATATTTCCTTAGTTAATTAGATTTAAATTCTTTATGAATAAACATGTCTATTATGTTTCAGCGTAGACTAAATCTTTCAACATATATTATACTACATTTGCGATGAACGCTCATTTTATGGCCTGCTTTGTTCAATACCTTCTTCTTGTATGTACGATACAATAACTCGTAAAATTATAGTGTATAAATTATATAGAGGAAGAGAGAGGAGAGAGAGAGAGAGAAGGAGAAGAGAGGGAGAGAGAGGAGAGACGGAGAAGAGAGAGAGAGGATGTTCTTCAAAGCTCTTTAAACTGTTTGTAGAAGGAGACGTAGTAGTTACCATGTTCGCTGTATCAGTGCCTATAGTTCAATCGGTGACCTGAGTAGATCTGGAACAGGTTTTGAAACACTACATCAGCATGACCGGGGCCTATTTATATCGTTTATATCGAAGGAAACCAGTGGGTTGTGAAAACTAGTTTCGTGTGCATTCCAAGAAACTCTGTAATGAAGGGAGGTTGGGCAAGAACTCGTTACCTGTAAATAATT
>JABUQX010013228.1:47500-88364 GCA_015478945.1 Trachelipus rathkii | reverse complement strand
TGTAAATCAAAAGAACATTTGATAAAAGTATGAAACGTTATCCGGTAAATACCGGCCGGAACTGAACTTTTAAAAAATCGAGGTTTCGGCAGGATACTTGTATACATTCATAATTTAATATATGACTAATGTGGTATATATAAATATATTAATATATTATTAAATATATATATATAATATATATATATAATTTAATAGTATATATATTATATATATAATAATATATATATATAATATTAATATATATATTATATATAATATAATATAATATATATATATATATATTAATATATATATATATATATATATATAATATTAATTAGTATTATATATAATAATATATAAATATATATAATATATAGTTATATAATATATATAAATATATATATATTATTATAATATTTATATATTTATATATATATACTATAATATATATATATATGATGAAGTATATATATATACTATATTATATATATAATATATATATATAGTATATATATATTTATATAATAATAATTGAACCACAAACTATACTTATTAAACTTTTTTCAAAAATTAAATGTTCCAAATTTGGTTTATTTAATTTTGCTTTTTAAAATAGAAATGGGAAAAAATTCAGATATAATTGCAATAAAGGCTCTTATTAATTATTAACTAAATAATATATATATATATTTATAATATATATAATATATGGTAATATAAATATTAATATGTAATTAATTACGTTTATAATATACATGATGGTTTATTATATATAGTATAAGAAATCTAGGATTAGTATTATTAATATAAATAAAATATATTATATTAATTGATTAATAAATTAGTTATTATTATTAAGTTATGAAGTAGTATATATTATCTTTCTACACGTACCTAAATTTTACACATATATGTAGCAGCGCTACAACATAACTGCAAGAGTGTTGTCAGTTTAGCTCGATAATTCGGGAAATCGTTGTTGCTTATTTGCTATAGTTCTCTTATGCGTGTCAACTTTAAATTTGCATACCGTCTGATGCTAGGAAACTGTATACACCATGATAACTCGTTATCTGTCCTCCAAAGATATAAGTGTCATATCATTCCGCGTTATGGTTGAAATGGTCTTTATTATTTCTCTTGCCTTCACATCTCATATTATAATACATTTTTTTTTTTATCACTTCTTTGTTATTAAATTTGCATTTCTTATACTTTCATAAAACGAGGCCTCGCATTTGGTTTCGCCCACCTTCTCTCACTATTGCCATAACAGCACTATATCCGAAAGTTAAAATACCTTCCTATTAGTAATTCCAATCTATATGTCCATGCATAATTTCTAAGCACTGGATGAAATATCACATACACATCTTTAGTGTATTCACTCATCTTGTTTAATGCTCCTTTCCAATAGAGACAATTTAGCTCACAGTAATTACACAGCACACTATCTCGTTTTGTCCGTTAGCAATTTCTTCTAATTTGCATAGGTCTTGTTCTCTTTTCCTATTCTTCACAAATTATCTCATCTGTAAATCCATGATCCACTATTCTCAAAGCCTCAAAACTCTTTTTTTGTTGGCATTATATAACTCAGTCAAGATGTCTTAATTTTAAACCTATATCTTTTGTTATTTACCTTTTTAGAAGTAAATAGTTTATATATTGAGATATATATTATATATATGATATATGTACCTATATAACTATATATATATATATATATATATATGTATATTTGGTTATATATATACTTCATTGTAATATTCCATTATAGTATCTCTATACTATCTAATGAGTAACTTTTGGTACTCATAATACCTAATTAGTAATATATACAGTAGAATTGAATATATAAAAGTTATTTATTTTATAAAACGTTGGAAGTTAGAACGAATTATTATATCTAGATACCGATATACTCTCACTACATTAATTTATTATACGTTGATAATAGTCCAAAAACTTACCCTACCACCAATCTATAACTAAATGATAACAAAAGAAGAATCTGTATAATATAGGGTTGGGGTGGTTCAGTCGGTGTGGCAAACTCAGCAGCTGCGGTTTAGGTTTAAGTGCGGTGGGCGGTGGTGAATAAGCGGAAACAATATAGCTCGGAAAGACCCCACTACCAGACTCTTCTATACATTTATAATGCACAAATTTAGGGCATTTCACAGGCTCTTGGATTTAATCAATGAAATACTTTCTAAACCTTTAACTAGACGTAGCGTCAGCAAAAAATAATAGAAACTTCAATTTGTATGTGAGATGTAATGACTAGAGAGAACCGAGAATAAGTAAGAAAAGTAATAAGAAAGTAGTTGTGGGACCATAATATAATACTCATATTATATAATCAATATACTATTTTCTTAAAATGTAATATTCTGGGGTTCTTTGCCGCATGAATCCGAAATTTTGAAATTAGTTTACCGCTATCAATCACAGTACAGTTTTTATGGCAAAATGTTTGCATCTTACGATTTTCTTATGTTGAATCGAAATAAATCCAAATTTTAAAACCAGTTATTTTTAATATTATTTATAATTTAAAAATTTTCATAATAATCATATATAATATAATAATCAATAATCTAATTAAAACATATTTATTAAGAATAAAAATACAGTAATATATAAAACAGGTATTTATCTAATAGACTAAAAAAAAGAGGGGATGTGACAATACGAATTATTATAGAATCATTCTCTTTGTTTTATTTTCTTGAATTAAAGCAGATAAATAATTAATAAGATCATTAATAATTATTAAAGATACAGAGTTTAATTTAAGTGCTTAAATATGACAAACTAAAATAAAAAGTTACGACATATCATAGATTGACTATTAATTAAATTCAATCAATAATTCTATTAGTCAGAATTAAATTTTATAAGATATATCTAGTTGAAAATAATAAATAAATAGATGTAAATAAATATATTGAATGTCTCAATCACATGAAGATGAAAAAACATATTAAAAATAATGAAGAAATAAATAAAAGCAGAGAATAAAGATAATTTAACTTTTGAAAATTCATTTTTAATATTTTTAATAAATTTCAAAATGAGTTTTATTTTTCTTTGATGGTAATATATTTTAGAATTATTTTAATATTACTTTGAAAAAAATTTAAAAGCTCTTATTTAGTTCATAGGTCATAGAAATAAAATATCATAATGATATTAATTAATTTATTTAAATTAAACATATTAAAAAAATATCAGTTATTTTATTATATCTTTAGGAAAAGGACATTATATTACTAATTATTAATATATTATTTATTTATATATAGATAAATATTGTATAATTAATATATAATTAGAAGTGAGTCTAGAGTGTCCGAGTCGTGGTAGTCGGATATTTGAATATATTATATATTAATTATATGATATAACTTTAGTGTAATAAATTTTATATATTATGATTTATATAGTTTATATATTATTATTATTTTGATATATTAAGTATATATATTTATTATAGGGTTATTATTTATATATAATTATAGTATATATTGATTATATATTATATTATATTATAATATATATATATTATGAATTAATTTATATATTATGGAATATATTAATAATGATTTATTATATTAATTGTATTATATTATTTATATATTTTTTAGATTTATATATTGTTATGTTATATATATTAATATATTATGTATTTAGATTTATTATATATTAGTATATTATATATTGTAATAAATTGTTTACATTTTCTGGATGATTTTATTATTTATATAATATTATATATGTATTAATTGGTTCTAAGAAGCGTGTGATTCTCAATAATTCTCATGATAGGTTTAGATTAAAATATTAAATATACTGATTTAGTTTTTTATTAACTAATAATAGAAGTTATTATTAGTGATTTTACAATTTATGTGATAATGGACATATCATAAATTTATAGATAAGATGTAATAATCTTAGTTGAACATTCAGTTTACAGTATTACAATCTTCTTTTATATACATTATGTATATATAATTAATATTATATATAATATTTATTATATTAATTTATATTATTAATTTATATATATATCTATTTTAGTATCCAGTATTATATTTTATTTTACGTATATTCTGAATATACAATAAAATATGATATACTCTATATTTTTATATATATATATATATATATAATAATTAATTTATATAATATATATATTAATATTATATATTAATAATAATATTTATATATAATTGGACTTCCCTCATTAATTTGTATGGTTATATTTATTTAATTAGGAATATTTATTTAATATTCATTAAATATTTTTTTTTTATTTTTTATATTATTTAATTTCATTTTTATATTATATTATTAATTTATGTAATATTAACTATAATTTATTAATTATTAAATCAGTGGAAATAAAGAGATATATATGGCAATATTTAGAAGAATCTTTATAATTTAGATATCTAGGGAAGATAATTTATTAAATCATTATTATTTTTATATTATCATTTATTTATTATACATTTAAATTATTTAATTATTTTATTATTATTAATTATTAATATTATTAATTTATTTATATATTAATATATAATTGCTGTAGGATGCACTGGAAAGACCTACGACGAATAAAATTTTATTAATTAATTTCCTTCTAAAAAAATATAGAGGAATAAACAACTCATAATGATTATGTAAATATTTAATAAATATAACTAATTATTTACCTAAATTATTTGATTTTAAATTTTATTTAATAAATTTATTAGTCTATCTGATTCAATTTGAGAGGATTAGCGAAGATATCTTAGTAGATTATATCAATTCTATTTATGAATCTTTTTATTTATTAAATATAATTTAATTTATAATCTGATATATTTATTGTAAACCCTTCGGATGTAGGCACACGCTCCACCTTTAGTATCTTTTAATTAATTTGTTTCCATTTTACACATAAACTAACACTTTATATAATATAGCTGCAGAATATTGGTCTTCATACCCAATGTGTTAAGTATTTTATAATTCAATAACTGTAAGTTGTGAGATAAAGAGCTAGTATAATAAATAAAGAAGATATAGAAGATAAATAAGAAAAAGATAATAAAGGAATTAATAAAATAAATAATATATTACATAATGTATAAATTTGCTCAATATACAAGCATTATCTGTCAATAAAAACTTAAATCGCGATGAGTATATATGGTTTTTGGGAGAACAGTTCCCAATTAGAGAGACAGAAACAAATCTAAAAATTAGAATATAGGCTTTAGTTCCACGACTATAAATTTTCGACATTAATTATTATGGACGATCATGTGCTCATGATATAGATATTGCCATATTATTATCTATATACATTCCTAATTATAAACTATTAAATAATTTACTATTTATAGATATTTTTATCTAAATAATTCATTATCATAATTTGATATCTTATTATTCTCGAGATCCTTTCACTTTGTAGAAAATTTACATCAATCTTATTTATATTTCTTCTTCTCAATATTATAAACTATACATTATAACTTTACGTTAATATATTATATGATAACAATTAGCTATAAGGATAAAGAGTTTATAAAACATCGTCATCAGGAATACCCACTCCACCCGTAAGTAAGCTGATAACTTAAGAGAAGACGAGATCACTCACAACTGGTGATTCAAATTGAGTCTAACTCGTAATGGGTGGGTCCTAAATGGCGTGCGATATGTCGTTCGATTATAAGTTTCTTTGATGAAGGTTTCGGAAGTATGCAAAGGAAATAAATGTATTATGGGCGAAGATAATATTTTCCTAGGTATTCAAAATTGTTGAGAGAGAGTAATTTAGTTGGATTTAATCAATATAGGTACAGGAAGCACTTTTTCACATTATAATACTAGTATTCTAGATAATCTCAATGATGACGCTATATTTCAAACACTAATTAACATATTAACAATAAGTTTGCTAGAGGCTAGATAAATTTTCCATAATTTCTTGGATTATTAGACAAGAAGATAAGTTTTTTAACCTCTCATATGTAATTAGGTTATATTATGTCTAGTTTATATTTAACACTTAAGATAAAATTTTCGCTAAGTTTTGTTATATAATATTTTAATGGTGCTAAGGCTTATATATTCTATAAATTATATTAAATTTAAATTTATAACATATTTTATATTATTTATATACATGGAGATAATGTATTACATTTATTCCTTATAAAAAATATTATTATTATAAAAGTATTGATCTAGTATAAATTTTTACGGGGGGGCCATGGCCCTCACTATGGCTAGTACTATCACACTCAACTTATAATTCTGACGAACTCACTTGTATTTAGTAAAAGTTTTATGAATTATAATATTATAAACTCAATAAAAAAAACATTTAGAATAAATCATATATAATGAGAAATATAGCTAGATGAATTTAAATTACACAGAACAATTTTTGGTAAAGTAAGGTAGATAAAATTTGTTGTTTGAATGAACTGAATGAGTCAGTTAATCAGGCTGAATAATAGTAACATAATGTCAATTGTGGTGATAATAGTTTATATATATATATCTTTAAATAATTATATCTATGTTAATCCAACTCTCACTACTCTTAATAATTGCTTATGTATTAGATTAGGAATGCTGGTAGTCTCTATTGTTATATTTATTTAATAATGGTTAGCGTGTATCGATTAATAATATATTACATTGATTATCTTTTACTTATTGATAAAATGTACAATTATAGTCCTTCACTACACCTAAAAGGTATTATATAAATGAGAGACATATAAGAATATTCGTTATTTACGTAGTTTTGTCTACGACACTTTGGGAAATCATTTTGAGCTTCGTCACTAGATCTCTCGCAAGCTAAGTACCATGCGAAATCCGTCATAACCTTGTTAGGGGCTGTGAGTATTTGCTTGTATATAATATTCGATGAACATAAAGCAAATCTACGCTAGCACATGAATTTGAGTCATAGATTTGCGGCTTTGATGTTGAGGGAGATTTTCACCATTTGAGTAGGAAACGACACGCCATAGATTTATGGCAGCAGTAAATGTGCGCTGGCAGATCTTATGATGGAAATGAGTTGTGTGCATGTAAAGATAGGAAGCATCTTTCAGGCAACGAGAAGCTAGTCGTACATAGGAGGTCCTGAGAAGCTTACCTATTATTCCATTGACAAGCTACGTTCATCGAGTATCAGTTTTTAAGGAGAGTGAACACTTCAGTAGCGGAATAAGACCAGACCTGCTATTGGAAGTAGAAAACGAGTCGAGAGTAAATGCATTCTAACGTAGAATAATGTTTGCGTGGCCTAATTACTGAGCACAAAAGATGCTGCAGGTGTCTCTTGCGGTGATTCCGGATGTCATGTTATTAAATGCAATATACAAGCAAGCAAACAGAATAACCTCATCAGTCTCGAAAGAAATTAGAATGAAGGTTAGATGTAAATTTGAGGAAGATGACTCAGAACAGTCTTTATAGCTTAAGCATCGGCAGCATGACTCCGTACCATTCCACATATCTCAAGAGAAGGTTCCGAAGTGACGACCATGCAGCACCTTTAGAAGTATGAGGGCAGTCTATCTCATCTCCATAAACACAGATTATCGCAGAGAGGTGGTGTAGGCCCATCTGTAAATGGCTGTGAGCAAAAGGGGACAGGAAAAAAAAAGGGGTCTCGAAATCGTAACACAAACATCGAAGGTATTGGCTCTTTTATAATGACGAAAACAGTCTAACCATTCATAAACTAGGTAATTGCTGATGTGATGACGAATGTACCATAGAGGAAACGTATGATATTCTACTAGTCTTGTGTGTGATGTGTTAAAGAGAGAACTGAAAGGGACAGTCGACTAGTGGAGCTAAAAGCAAGAGAAGGGATGTTAGAGCATACGTCGAAGAGATTAGGTGAAAGCCTTCGAATATATATAGACAAGACAGAACGATATCGAGCTTATCTCTAAAAAGCTATTGTAGAGTTCACGAACGCGGAATAGGTTCACACGCACGAAGACTAGATAGGTGGGTGATATATATATAAGTATACGAGAAGAATGATTTCTATTACCAATATATGCTGAGATATTAAGATATCGGTAAGATATATAGATATAGAGAGGTGAATAATATTCACTTATGAAGTAAATAAGTAAAGATACAGAATTATAAATGTAAGAGTTATGAATAGATGAAGGGTCGTACGAGTCATTAGGCTCAATTTAATATTAGATGAATTAATGAAGTTAGATATGATTGGGCACTGTGAGAAGAATCATTAAAATAATGTGGAGGAATAAAGTAGGTACAGATATCTAAGATCATAGAATATATGATGCGTTAATAACCTAATTATCTTGGGAGATATATTAGAAAGGAAAGAGGTAAAGGGAGGCGATGCAGAAGCTAAAACATCGCTCAGATAAGTAAATTGGATTCGGATTTGCATAAAATTATAGAATAAGACTTAGACATATAGTAAAGACCAAAAGGTTCAAATGAGAAGAATAGATTTAGAGAAGTATCCAAAGGAGGGGTATGGAACTATTGGAGAAAGCAAGAAGTAGACAGCGCTGTCATATATCTGCCTTCACAAACATTATTGCCGATTTTAATAGACCGCAGATCTATTAAAAGAAATTGCCTTTTTTGACTATATACATCTGAGCCTCCACTAGAGCGATAAGCAGAGTCCTTCTGTTATTGCATAACAAATATAGTAAGCGAGAGAAAGAGCTCACACACATACACACACTCTCAGTTTATGATAACAATAGACATTGCGTATCGGGCATGGCAAAATATTCGCTCTAGTAGACCCTACGGTAGCACGCTCGAAAGACCCCGATATGGCGTCAAGAAAAATGAGCTTGCAAATGAGATTACAGGATGAATTCTAAGATGAACTGCAGTTAGTTGATGAATAAGGGTATAGAAAGATAATCAAAAGAACGACAGTTACTATGCTATACGATAAGTAAACCACACTCTATGTTAGTCTCTATGAGGGTGGAAGTTAGTTTGGATTTATGGTATAAAGAGCCTAATGCTGAGCTTATTAATGATACCTCCTCACAATTATTTTAATTGCTAGTTGAGAAGTTAGCTGTTCAGCTGTCGATAGCGTGTAGAATGCTATTCAATTGTGAATGCACTATGATGATTACCGTATATTTGGAACAGATATCACATAAGAATAATCGTTAATACACAGTGACTTGAACACGAAGGAGATGTGCAAGGATATAGTCACAGCGATGCTAAAGAGTACATTCGCATAAAGAAACAGAGAGTCAATCAACGCACTCCTCTGTGGACTAGGAATGTGCAGCAATATCCGGCCACCCACAAAATATCTATTCACTATATACGTTCATAGTTAGATTATTTCATAGGATGTCACTTAAGCTAAATCACGTAAATATCATAATAAATGTAATTACTTATAATAGGATATATCACTAATTATAGTAATATAGACATTATAGTAAATAAATCACTTAGTGATGATGATAAGAGAGGAGATTATAGTTTAATGTGTAGACTATTGATCAGATATAAGTCGTTCAGTTATTTTTATGAGTTATAGATAAGAATAATAATAGGTATTAGTCCGTAGATAATGAAGTTTTATGGTAACATACATTATTTTACTCAATGATTTAAGGTAGATAATATATTAAGCAATATATATATATTATATATAATAATATATACAGATACATATTCACAGATGAGAATTTATAATGAATATAAGTGTTAAAGACAGATTATACTCATGAATAGTTGTTAGAGATGTTTTATGGAATGGCTAAGAGGTCACAGATAAAGAATTTTATCAGTAGACTAATATAAGAAATACTCAATATATGAGTAAAGGTATATATGCAGACACTTTCGATTTTGTAATTAATGCCAGCTTAATAGCTATGATTATACGGAGTAATCTCACACTTATATAGCTATAACGATGATTCATAAGTCATGAATGATAATAATTTATTAGTACTAAAGTAGTGATAGGTAGTAATATCATATCGATATGTAATTTTATTATATTACCATATCATCTATCACTCATATAGTATACGTACTAATACTGGTCTATAAATAGTCCATGAATGGCAATGAGAATCACATAATCACATACGCATTCGATCTTCAATGATAGACTATTAAATGAAGTGAGAGAGAATAATATATATGTATTTAATTAGGGAAGACAGAAAGCTGATTATTCGCATTCATAATGCGTCCAAACTTATGTAATCTTAAAAAACTCATTAATGCTACAGTAAACGCGAATCTACATTACGATTGAGAAGATCGTGCGTGTCCCATAATGTTCCCTGCACCTGGAAATGTCGAGAAAAACAAGAAAAATAAGATAAAGAGAATATAGAAAAAAAAAAAAAAAAAATATAGTATGTATCACAAAAAGTCTAGTCATATTAGCTCTAACAGTCGTATAAGGATAATTAGCAACAGGAGAAATGCTAGGTGAACACACACATGTGTCACATACCAATCGAGTCATAACAGGATCTAAAAAAGAGTATGTAGAATAATAAAAAACGATAGTGTAGAGTGGATGGAGTTGAGATATTGGATGAGAGTAAAAAGTAATTGATTAATTATAAGGAGTATAATATTAGAAGTATTGTAGAATTTACATTTTGTAAGAGTGGTAATAGGTGGTCTCACTCTGTAATAAGAGAAGGAAGATACAAGAGTGAAGAATCTAGGTCAATTGCTTTAGTTTTACAAGTTAATTTGGTGGTGTATATATGATACGGACTTAATCGTACTGGGTGTGGGGTGGTCTCTGTTGAGTTAACGTGGTAGTATACATACGGCGCAGAGATCGCTGTTTTTTATTGCATACCCGGTAAGAGGTAGAGTTCGGAGCGCCATACTCCGCCGACACCACCAAAAGATACAAATGAGTCAGATGGTAGTGTATCCGCAGACGACTCCCGCAGAGATAGGGGGCGAGGGAATTATGGGTCCGTTAGTTTGCTGCTAGCTATAGTTGTATCAACTCCGCGGATAGGAATGCCGAGAGGACGCCGGACCTCATGCCTCACTCGGGTTTGGGCGGAATTGAGAAGCCCTTAGGGATGATATTACCCGTTTCTCTAGGTAAGAAAAGAAAAGATAAAATGCAAAAAAGAATATTTAAAATGAAAAGTCATAAATATATAAATTTTAGATCGAGAAAAAATAAAGGTCTCTAAAATAAGGATATCTACAAATTTAGTTTACTCTGTAGATGAATTTAAACATGACTAATAATTTGCTATTATATTTATATTACATATATTTTTACATTTACATCCTATGATATGTTAAATTTTACCATAGTATTCCAAAGATAGATGAGTCACGCAACTGTTTCTCGCTTATGATAGGCCAATAGATACAGCATTACTTGAAGATTAATAGATAGAATTCGAGTATTCTACTGAGATATATATTTTGTTTTCTTATATGACGATAGCTCTCTTATTATTGTCTCTAAGGCCAAAACTTGGCAACCATACATCCAACCATCTCAGAAGCAACAGTGAAGATTTAATTTCCGCGTTTATTAGATACTAGTAGGATTTATAGTCTTTTAAGTACTTAAGGAATATTGAATTGGAACAGTCGAGATAAGAGCGTAAGAGCTCACTATTATCACTTTAGCCATAACTGTTGTTATAGACACGAGCATAAAAGTTTAACTCAATTACATATATATATATATATTAACTTATATTAATATATTAATATTATATGATATATATTAATATATTATATATTAATATATAATTATATAATATATATATATATATAATTATATTATTTACTATATTATATTATATAATATATATATTAATATATATATATATATATATATCATATTAATATATTATATATATTAATATATAATATAATATATATATATTAATATATTAATTATAGGATATAATAAAATATTTGTGATTGGGATACGTATCTTCTTCCTAAAGTAGAGGAATATATCAAATTTCGATTGATAACACTTTCAAATATTTCCTACGTATTGACAGATTCACTCTCTAACTGAGTTTTGCTCTGATATTTATGGAGTTCTCATTAACAAACTCCACCAACCTGTACGCAAATAGCTGATGGGAAACTTAAAAGCTCTATTGAATATTTCTTTAAAATCGAATTATATTCCATTTCTGATATTTATTTTGGCATTATATAAATTTATTCTATCAATATAGTATCCTTCATATTCAATCTATATATTAATATTTAATTATTTAAAATAATTATTACTTATACTTTTTAATTATTAATTAATTACTATTTTACTTAAGCTGCTTCACATTAAGTTAGTTTGTTTCATTTAATACTCTTATTTGTAACTGTTATTAAATTTTTATTTATATAAGATTCATTTCACTGTATAATATTCCTTGATTTACTTATTGAAAAATTTAATTTATATTATTATATTTATTATTGATTATAATTTAATTATATTAATATAGTTATTATTATTAATTATTATTTAATATATGAATATATACATACTAACATCTATTCGGAGTTCAGATTATGTGATATGGATTCATCTTTTAATAACAAGGTAATTGAGATTTCATATGAAATAAAATTGCATTAGAAAACCGCCACTCAGTCTCCTATTATATACGTTTTCTAATCTCTCAGGATGTATGATTCGAACCTATCAATCTGTGAATCTTTTTTAATTATATTATTATGTATAATATTTGAACTAATTGTTAATTATATTATCATTATCAATGATTAAATTTTTTAATTAGTATAAGATGATATTGGCTTAATGAGTTATTATTTCTACTTAACATACAATTAATGTAACAGTATGGTTGGAAAAGATGATTATTTAGTTAGTTGTAGTATGATTATTACCATATTTAATTTAATGGGATCATGTCAGTATTATATCTAAATTCGTATTATTAGCTATATTAATTTATTTCATGCAGATAGAGCAACATTGAGAAATGAATTTATTATTATTATTATTATTAATTATGAGTTATGAATGAGTAAGTAGAGTATGATAGTAATAGTATGGAGAGTAGAGTTACGTTAGATATGAAGATAATGTATTGATATGAATAGAGAAGAATGATAGATTAGATGAGAGTAGATGTAGTTAATTGATGAAGATGAGATAGATACGCAATGATGTATAAGTGAGAAAGCTATAGGTAGATTGTAAGATATCATCGCTTTAAATCTTGAAATATCCTTTTGAAATATTGTAAAGATTAGGCTTGAAGCTTACGGAAATTGAAAGGTTTGATAATAGCTATGATGTTTTTAAATTTTAACGTAATTGTTTCTCTCTCCTTGATTCCCATATCATATCTGACGTTGTGACTGAAAGACTATGAGTAGAAAGCAGGGTAAGTTTATTCATAAAATAATACAATACAGTCACAGTTCATATGATGTCTTAGCTCTATCCTTTGAAGAAGTCTTTCTATCTAGAGAGACATCGTCCTTTTCTTTTTTATTCCATCACATGAGTATAACTATACCACTTTCTCTAACCAGTTAGCCATAATACGACTCATCAGCCCAGACTGATGGTGTCGCTGAAACTGTCTTATGTTGAAATCATCTGAGCTGTGCAGAAAATATCTAGAAGCTATCAAAATTGTTTTCTTATTGTTCTCCTTTTTCTGCAGAGTGCCTACAGACTTATGGCAGCCTAAGCGCATTAATTTACAGGGGGATTTTATAATAAAAATAAAATTTTTTATCTATCTATCTTGCATCCCTCTCTTTTCTTCTTATATTATCAGCTGTTGAGATCATTAATTATAAATATTGATTAGGGTGGTCATGTTTTTTTATAATAGTTTATATTAATGTATATGTATTTCCTTGTATTAATTTTTGCCAATTCCCTCGAGCCAGAAAATCATGCAAATCCAACTTAATGGTGGGAAAAAAAACGACAGTCGTGGGCGCTTGAAGAACTTCACACACGCGTAGTATTTATATAAGATTTCAGAGAGCAATGCGTGTGACGGACAAGTGATAATTTATTCGATGTAACTCATCCAGGTGAAAGAGTAGGAATTTTTTTGAGTGTCCAATATTTGTTCAGAGAATATTGAAAATTGAGTCTTAAATACACCATCCCTACATATTTTTATCGAGACATATGTTACGTTTTTAGGAAGAGCTTGCAATGTAAAATCATGTCAATAAATTAATGGATGTCGACCCCACCAAAAAACACAACACCGAGTACATATATTTTCTCTAATTCGCATGTCTCCGCTCTCACTATTTATTAATAAAATAAATGAGGGGGTAGAGGTAGCGAACTATTTAACTACTATCATATGATACTAAGAATGAATTATTATAATCTTTTATACCTCAAAATAAGTATATTACGTAGAAGATATGGAAATTACTCAATAATATAAGAATATAATTTATGAATAATGAATAGGTTTTGTGCTGTGACTTTTATCGAGTATTATTTGAAAGTTAACTATGGAAGATCATTAATTAATTCTCTATAGATAATATAGTAACTGAGATTTTGTGGGTAATTTGTATGAAAAACATATCCATATTGTCTTTGTCCCACAATATATATAAATTAAATATATATTATATAATATTAAGATATTAATAAAATAATATATATTTAATATTATATAATATATATATATATAATTAATATATATTATATAATAATAATATACTATATATTATTTAATATATTTATAGTATTAATTATATATATATATATAATTAATATATTATATTATATATATTTAATAATATAGTATACTATATATTATATAATATTATATATATATATATTATATATAAATATAAATAAGGATATTATGTTAAAGTGAATAAATCTAATTCTTCAATATATACAAATTTCATTATACTCATGCGGTTCACAAAATACTACCTAGCAAATGCTAAAAATTATACTTTAACTCACTAACAATTTATGCATAGGTAAACCTACTACTATAAATTCTCAAATCAGTGAAGCCTCGCAAGAATAATACCAATGCAACAGAATTCCAACAAAATTTAAATTAACCTAAAAAAAAAAGGTTATTCAAAGAGAATGGAAACGATCATCAAAATGGTTGTATATAAAACTACTATACAAATCGCAATAATTTATAGCTATACCTGATAGATAGATGTATATGGGTTTACAAATACATGGCAACTCTAACGGTATAAACACAGAAAAAACTCGTTGTAAATATACTATGTATAATATATTATATATATATATATACTATATATTATATATTTTAATATGATATATAATATATATAATATATAATATTATAATATATATATATATAATAATATATAATATATATTATATATATATATATATATATATATATATAATATTTATTATATAATGTAATAAATATGTATATATTTATAATATATAGAAAGGTTATTTTCAACAAAGGTGTACCAACGACAAATATCACCGAAGAATGGAGTGCTACTGTAAAAAGCAATATTTCTAATTCCAGAATCAAAATGGTTCGTGTAATATTACCAAATCGAGAAAATTATATAACTTAAAATAAGGGTGAACCCCCTTTTCTTATTACCCCCAAACTTATAAAAATGAACACCTTTGGCACAAGATGCTGATGTCAAAAAAGTACGAATGTAAAACTTGCTCTGGCCTCTCATCCGGTCCAACTCTAAATTTTTTGTCGAGGTGCCCGCACCGGACAATTGGCCACAAATAATAAAAAAAAAGTTGTTAAATAAAACCGTTTTATAAAACATTTATCAATCACCCCAAACCTGACCTAACTTAACTTAACCTAACATAACCTAACCTAATTCATCTTCGGCAGTGTCCACCGGATACGTTTGTCACACCTCTCTGACCCCCGTCTTAAAGAACTCTTACTCGTTTATCAAGCATTCTATAAGAAGTTTTTAAATGCGTTCCCTTTTTTAATTCATCTTCGACTTTCACAGTAACTTTGAAGCGTTGTATACTTAATCATATTGGCCTTAGAATTCGATAGCATTAAGCTTTTTATTAAAGTGTAAACGTGTAGAGGTCATTGGTCAAATTTTTTAAGCTACCTATTCACTATATAATTTCCTATATCTACTCCTTATTCTCTAGATAAATAAGGAACATCGTCACAGAAAGAATGTCAATAGCATACAGCAAGTTTTTTACTATCTCGTTCTTTTAATAGACAGTGCCGGAAATATAAACCAAAGATTTTCTTAATGAGAATTCATATTAATATTAATTATATATATTATATATATATATTATTTATTATAATATTGAATAGTAAAGCTTATAACCGTGATAGATTAGCATATTTGGCCTTACTAGTATGAGCACGGAAGATGACCCTGGAGGTACCGGAGAAGTATTAAAATTTTTTAATTCCGGCCGGAGGCCGGAGTCTTCGGCCGGAGAATGAAAAATATTTCAATATATTTATAACCTTAAATATATTTTATATAATATATATATATATATATATATATATGTTATTATTGAAATTATTTGGTAAACCACATATAATAATACTTAGTATAATTATATTATATATATATATATATATAGTATATTATAATTTATATATATATAATTTAGTATATATAATATATATGAAAGATTGGATCTAAACACTAGCAATTATCATGCCCTTCCTCGTCGAAATGCTTAAGTAGTGTTAACTACCTATGAGAAGTTTACACTCCGTTGAAGAGGGCTAACCGTGAAGGTGTGGAACTACTTGTGCGCTAGATTGTGATGAAGTGGGATCAAGCACGCAGTGTACTATCAGAAGAGGAAACCAAAGAAAGGTTCAAATCATTATAGGCAGACAAAATTCGTGTACCGTAGTAACACTTAGTAATCGTACATGCGTTGGAATAGAGAAACATTATGGATGTGGAAGAGCAATGTATTATTTGGAAGAAATGAAAAGAAAATTATATGGAATCTTCAAGAGAAAAGGTGGGGCCGAAAAAGAAACATGATATCAGGAGACAGGCGAGCAGGTTGATGATCCATAATTGTTGCAGCGTTAGCGCATAGATCTAATCAACTTCTTTACTCTATTAAAAGATTGTCTTCAAGTTTTAGGTCATCATGGGTTTGAAATAACTGCTTATGGGTGAGGTGTCTTCAGTGTTTAGGTGTAATTGTTTGTTCTGGGGCTTGGGGACGAGATTGTTTTGATATTTGTGAGTATATGAGAAAAGAGCTAAGGTCGGAAGTGTTAGTGTTTGGTTTCGTGGAGTGTTTGAGTGTATATTGCGTAGATATAGATTATTGGGAACCTCCTTGTGTGCAATTTGGCGACATTGAAGATGAGTCGGGGCATATGTATGTTGGTACTGTTGTTGTTGAAGATTGATTGGGTTTATTAGAGGAATTAATTAAATCACGGTTTGGGGTAGCACAGACAATAGATATTTTACGCCTCAGTAGGTATGATGGTGGTTACCGCAGACAGGACACTCTCGGTGGTGGGCGGTGCGTTGGAGAAGACGCATATAATCGGGAATACAGAAGAGTTAGATATGGCGAGTTACTCGACATCCGCGTATATATCGCGTGAAAACATTCTTCTCTAGCAAGAAGATTGTTTATGTGTTGTTCAATCGAAATATTACTAGAGCTGATATATAGAGGTATACGATAAATGTTATACACTTTCAAAGAAACTGTGCAAGGGAAGTTCGAGATAGCAATATCATTAACAATCAGATATTTGGGAACTTGCTTCATATAATCAATGAAAGCTTTACTTCTATAAGATGTGAAGTAGCGGCATCAACGTATGTCAAAGGCATTGTGGTTGATAAATGGATCTCTATCTCCTCAGAAGAAGTGGAACATTACCAATCAGTAGTTTTAGTGTTTCTTCTTTCAAAGGCCTTCTGTATAGGAAATAATTTGGTACAATAAGAGTTACGCTGGTTGCGAATGATGGGCGAGTTATTCTGGATAGCATAGTGATTTGATAAGAGTATTCTAATAAATATTCATGTTTTGTTCTAAGGCCACAGCCCATGAGGGGCGATGCGCAAACACACATCTACAACAAAGGCTATCCTATGAGATGGACAGGTGTTATAAATGAGACATGTTTTATTCTTTTCCTTAAGCTAGTAATACATGATGCTATACCAATTCTTTAAATACTCTCAACTATTATTACCATATCAATAAGATATTTAATTACTCCTGTATGAAAGGAAGAATGAGGTCAATTAGTAGAATTACCTTATAGTTACGTCTAAACAACTAAATTAACGGAAAATTCAAAAAATCCTAATTTTGCAATACACAAGCCCTTAATCCAAGATGTGGAACAAGATGGGAATTCATTCGAATATTATATGCTGCAAAGAATCATAAGAGCCAAAAATTTGCCAATTTATATATTCTTCAAAAAATTCAAAAACAACGTAGATATCATCTGCGATTCTACACGGCGCTTATGGTGAGTAATAAATTAATGGAATGTGCTAACTGAACCAGTTCTGAAGAATTTAACTAAAAGCAGCGAGTGTATGAGGGATGTAGATATATCTTGTTGTCAATACCCTGCAGTTATGGTTAGCAAAAATATTTAGCAAAAAACTTGGAAGGATAGCGGTTGTAAAATTCTATGAAAAGATGAATTTTTTTAAATTCTGTTATTTAACGTTTGGTACCATTAAAGAGTAGAAGAAACCTTATTTACTTGCAACAGCATCTAAATCCAAATACAAATTTAGCTCCATTTGATATTATTGGTGCAGAGAATAAAAAAAAAGATTTATGCTCAAGATCCCCCTCTGGCTGAAAACTTGACGCAAAAAAACATTTAAATTAAATTTAAGATTTTGATGAACAAAAATGAAATGATCAAATGAATCAGTGAGCCATGATCATTTTCCAATATTACGAATTGGGGAATGAGCTCGTTTGCAAGATATTTGATAATGGAAAACAAACTTCAATTTTTCTGGCAATTTCTGTTGGAGTGCAACATGCACATCGACAAGACGATGGTTAAAGCAATAGTAAGAGAAGAAATATTTGAAGTAGTGATGAATACATGGGGAACTGATCAATAGGAGAAAAATAGGTTTAAATGCAAACGTAGAAGCAGCGTGAGAGAAAACAACATGAATTTAGAAAATTACTGATTCCATATATTGTGGATAAATATTTTGCAGAATCCATCTTTATGGAACGAAAATCGGATGCTGATAAACTGTTATGGTGGAAAGAAAAGAAAGCTTTTTTCTGATTGCATCTTACCTGAAAGCTGGAATATATCTCCTGATGCCACTTAAAGTGTAATTTAGCAAGAGAAGATGTTTTAGACAAGCAGTGAAATATTTCTTAACAAGTAAAAGGATTCGTCTTTACCCAAAACACTATTTATTAGCTTGGAGTGACAGCTCCCCCCGATTTCTCCCTCTTCATCCAGATACGAATTCTTTAAAGGATACATTCACTACTGCAATCTACTTTTAAATATTCAGAAAATGGTTACCCTTAATGCAAGCAATAGCTATTAACTTAATACTCTTTTTCAAAGAGCGACCTATCTATTTGCGCATTGGCTGGTAAACAATATAATTTTCTACTAATTTTTCCTCATCAACACCAGAGAATTCTCTATTGTGTTAACGGCTATACAGTAATCGAAAACAGCTATAATGCATACATATATATTATATATATAGATCTTTATAAATAGAACATATATCAAATTTTTTTCATATCCTCTATTAACTATTCATTCACGTATATTATCTAATCTATCACCATAATACAGCGTTACACGCCTCATTTATTATCTCAATTATATTTTATAATAATTCTTATAGCAATACTATAACACTAGTATATATCATATATTATTACCCTTATATAAAATATTAAATATGACTTATGACGTATATATATATATATATATAGTAAAAGTTAACATTTATTTATATATATATATAAACAGACTGCTAACTTATCACCTATAAATTCTAATTGTTAGTGTTTGGTTAAAACTTAAAAGGCTCTTTTAAATATTTAAAGATTTAAGGAAAATAAATCAATAATAATTATATTTTAGGCATTTTACTGCTCAGATTTTATCAATTAGGTAGTCTATATTTTATTAACAAGCAGGTTCCTGTTAATTAGGGTAATTTCATATTTACCGTATTTTCTTGTATTGCATTTTTAAAGCTAGATTTATCAAAGTGTTTCATATATACATTGCTTTAAACAGAATGGTTCATGGTCAATTTTTGGATATGACAAAACGCCTTTAAGTTGGTTTTATACAAAAATAATTGTCAAATTTTGTCAAAAAATCTATAAAAAATCTCCCTATTCTATAGATTATGTAATATATTTTATAAGGGATTGCATTTTTTAATCAAATAAGGTTTGAACTTAATGATTTTATCCACATAAACAAAATTATCCAATACAATTTTTTAAAAGATTTTTTTGTATGAACAGCGAAATGTAATAAAAGTTTAATTTCATTAAATGTCTCATTATTAATAACTTTCAATAAAATTTTTACAACTAATTAATGATTGTGAAAGTTCCTTTAAAAAAAATATATATAGTTCTCCGGCCGGAGAAAGCCGCGACGAATCATAGTCGGGGCTTCCGGCCGGATGCGGAGATCTTTAAAGGCCGGAACTCTCCGGCCAATGGCCGAGCGGAACCGGAGATCCGGTGCATTATATATATATCATATATATTAATATATAATATATAACAATTGTTCAGTAACCGATTGAGACTTTAGTCTCACTTTATGCTAATTCCAGCTATATACTATATTAATTACTATATAAGAATAATTTTATTGCCATTCTTCTACCCTTATCACTCTTGACACGACTTATATATAAATATTATATAATATATAAATGTTAGCATATATAGTTTTATATATTGTAATATATTTATATAAAATCCATTATATATATTGCGTTTAAAATACGCGGTTTTCAAAAGGTTGTCTCGCTTTAATATTTATATCATATATATTTATATATATATATTATCACTAAAAATATAATTTAAAAAAATACAAGTACTTGTATAGTATTAAATACTAGTAATAAAAATACAAGTACTTGTATTATATTAAATATCAGTAAGAATTTATATGCTATTCTTGTGCTGATTTGTGTAAGATGTTGAACTATAATAACATAACGATGGTGCCCTTTGACCTTAGTCAAAGTTCAAAGTTCATATAAACACTGTACATTATATAAGGTGTTTTATTAAATATTTTTTTGTTTTGTTATACAGGTAAATTATACCTGTACAGATATGAATATAGTATACATAATATGATCTTTTAGTGGACGCCTAGCTTAATCATTTATCTAGAAAGTAAATTATTTAATATTAGATACTAATATAAATTTGAAATTGTTAACGCTCTTAAATTAAAAAAATATATTTATTAATATATTCGTATTGATAGCTACGAAAATTCTATTGCATTAGCTAATTTCAGGTAATTTATCTAGTCATTCGTTTATTTGTATTCATGTAGTGTATCATGTCGTTGACATGAATATATTCTGTATAGTCATCATACGAAGTTACTTTGTTGGGAGGATACAGTTTAGGGGTATATAGTAAATGACACATCTGAAAGTAATTTGTATATATAACAACTAGGGTGGACCTTATGATATCCGACTAGGAGATGCACGCTTCTCTGCTATAGCTTTATGGGAGTGACATCAAGATTCTATGGTTCTTGTAAATTCATCAACTATTTACATATTATAGAGATAATTATTCATGTGGCTAACTATATATTGTTTTACAATTGACTTTTACATTATATTAATTAAGAGTTTATTTAATAACAATTGAAACGATAACCAGATGACGTATATAATGTACAACATATCTAACTATCTGAGAATATTATTAGGGAAGTTATTATAATATATTAGAAAAATCTTTGTAATCTTAAAATTGATTATAAAGTCTTTAAATGCAGTAAATTTTATCGTTAAAAACGCACCTTCTCACTTAAGACACATATTACAAACTTAGCTACGGATGCTAATCTGTCAAATAATTTTGGGTTACGAGATATCCTGAGCATTTTTATATATAAGATAGATATAAATACATAGACTTAATCGATTTTTTAATAGATCAGAATTCATGGAATATTGGAGTGCATTTATTCACATAAAGTTATTCAGTATATATTATTATTATATATATTATAATTAATATTTTAAAATTTCATTATTATTTATGAATATTACCAAAATTTCTTCTTGACTCCTTTGTTCAGACATAAGAGATATAATTTTTCTTCCTTCAACTTTCTTCATATGAATTATAATATTTACCTAGATTTTTTAATTATATTAATTAATCTAATATAATATTATAAATTAATAATCAATATATATTATTAATATTTATCTTCTTTTTAGAGTTAGGAAAAAATTTCTAATTCAAAGATAAGTGAATATTTGATATTTTAATTGAGGAATAATAAAAGGTAATGATGATATCATTATATTATAAAGTAAATATTATATATATAAAGTTTCTTGTCGGATTGTGTGTAAAATAGACATTTCTAAACGAATTAAAAAAATCCCCAGAATTGTTAGTTATAATAAAATGTAATATACTTTATTACGTATTTTATAAAAAAGTAATAACTTGTTGGATGTAAACTATATATAGATGATAGATCGTAACTCCATAATATCTCAGTATAATTCTTTTGATATGGTGAGTTAGAGATATAGTGGTATTCATAATATGATATATAGGGTAATATAAGCTTTTACTTCATGCGGGAAAAAATGGATATGATCTTGCATCGCAACTTCTAGAGAGGATATTATATGTTTTTGATAAATCAGATATTATTTTACCTTATAAAATAATACTGTGTTCTAATACAGAGACAGCAATTATGGAAACTGTGGGCTGCTCGATACATAATAAATCGATTCCGATGAAATCAAATAGTTGAATGTTGAGAACCAATTTATTTGAGTCGAAAAGACAGCTTTCCCATAGTATATATATAATATATTAATATTTAGTTATTATTTATTATAATATATATTTAAGTATATTATAATTATACTGTGTTATATATTATATATATGGATATATTATTAATATATACTAATATATATATCATCGTATAATATATATAATATATTAATATAATAATTATATATATATTAATATATTATATTAATAGTTGTGTTATATGTTTATTTCATATATATTAGTATTTAATTCGCTTATTTTGATATCAATAATCTTCTGGTTGAGGCGGATAAGTTCTTCCATTTATAATTTTTCCTTCGAGATATCTAGAAAGTTTCTCGCAAAGCATTGATAATATTTGACATTACAGTCCATTTATTACCTGCTGAATTTTCATTATAATGTCTTATGGAGTTATACTTTGTATTTTCCTTGAGAATTTTTAAAGTTCTTTGGTAAGGGAATTCATGAAAAGTATTAACAGTTTCTTATTGAACTTTTTTTTTTATAAGGAAAAGCGATGCAGATTGTTATACTTGGTGAATGGTGAAAATTGGTCAACAAGATAACATTCATGTTTTGTTCAACATTCGGTTTGGAATAGTTGACGAGACAAAGCAATTAGTTTTTCTAATTTTTTCTATAGGGCGTATTTACGATAATTACAGCTAGATATCATTGAAGATTTGGTCACGTTAGAACTTATGAGACTAGCAGATTGGGTTTTCGTACTTTTCGCATGAACGGCCTAGATGTGGATAAATGAAGTTGGTTTTGGAGTATTCATATTCAAGGTGGTTTTCTGATTGTTGCACAGCTCTAAATAGTTAGTTTAGAGATCTAAGAAGACTAGTGCTGGAGATTAAAGTAAATTGGTTCAGATTTGGTTTTGGCATATAGGAACTATTGGGGCATGCTAAGTCGAATAGATACAGACGTAGGTGGTTTATACTTTTGTATAGTTGCGGATTGTTTATCGAGCGGCTTGTGGAGTATTCGTCCTCAGGGTGAAATTGTAATTTTGATGTAGACGAAATTGTAGGGACGTAGCATATACTTCTTCGAAATTTTTGTACTCAGTTGCGTTCTGATGAGTCTCTCAAATCCAAAGAAAATTGTGGTTTGTCAAAATTTAACTAATCCTGGCTTCTAAAAGAGTCGCTAATACGAAAAGTTTCATTTCTTACTTTGGGATCTTGCTGTAAAAGTATGGGGCTACTCATGATATATTCCCTTTTACAGATTTTGTTGTTTAAATGTTGCTGCAGGCTATTAGATTATATTTATTATTTTATATATCGTTTTTGAGCTTGCTTATTGTGATCGCGCATATACAGTACTATTATCTGTTACATAGCTGCTTAATGCCTGCTTCCAATTTTAGCTGCGATTTGCTTCCAAATATGCTGCAGATGTAAGATATAATAATAATAATAATAAATAAATAACTATTTTAGTCTTCATGTATATCATATTATTGTTATAATATTGTATATATTAATTTATTAAAGCTACACAATTATATACAATAGTATTATATTATTATATATATATATATATAGATACGTATATATGTGTGGTAGTTATATATATCTATCAATTATATAATATAGGTAAAGTAAGTTAAGATAAAGAATTATTTTATATATATAATATATATTATACGGTATATATATAGATATATATATTAATATATATATATATGAATAATTATATAATATATATTAATATATATTATATTATTATGATATAATTATATTAATATTAATTAATATATTAATATAATATATATATATATAAATTAATATATTATTATATTATATATATATATTATATTATATAATATTTTATATAGATATATATATAATATTATATTACCATAAATAAGAGTACAGAATTATTAAATGTTATATATGACTTCTCTCTCTCTCTCTCTTTATTATTTTATATTACTCTATATTTTTTTAAAACTCATTTATATATCTATATATATTCGAGCACTATATATATCTATATAATATATATATTACATTACTTCTTTGTAATATATATATATTCATTACTTCTCTTTAATATTACTTATATATACATTATTTTTATACTATATATTATATGTATATATACCACCCTTCTTTACTTTATACTGATATAATATCTTACTAATATATATATATACATATATCTATTCTTTATAACTAAAATATTTATTATAATGTCGAATTGTTATATTTATAGGTGGAGATAATATTCATATTTGAGATTGATACGTTTATTTTATAAAATTTCTGATACATTGACTTTTAAAAATAGCATTTTATTTAATATATCCAACTCAACTAATAACTAATTTCAAGGCTTTAATGAGCATAAATAACTTTAAAATACACTACATTAATAAAAATTAGTTTTTTAGATTTTAATGTATATAAATGAAAATACATTAATATAACTAGTTTCTAAGTGCATGGCTACATATAGTTGCTAAAGATTCTGATCTAGGTCAGAACGGGTTAGTAACTTATGAACTTGGTACAAAGTTGAAAGATTTTACCTTAGATCCATCTTCTGGTGTTCTTTATTTTAGTAGTTATTTAGACAGAGAATCAAGGGAAGTAACTATGATTTGCATATATATATATATATTATATTAATATTAATTATATATATTATTTATACTATAGTTTTCAATATATTATTAATAATTAAATTATAATTAATATTATATATATATATCACTTTATAGTTATTAGGCAATTATTATGTATTATTTAATATATCTGTACATCGTATGACAATGAAATATTGGAGGTATATTTTTTTTATTTATATATATTTCGTATATATATAATTTTAAATTATTTATTAATATACTTAGTATATATTTAATTATTGTAAAATAATATAATATATATAGTATTATATTATATATTTATACTCAATATATATATATATATAGAGTTACCTACAGTTTTCTATTATTTATATTTATAATTTTGATTATGGTCCACCCTTTCTTATATTATAATTATTATTTTATTATTTATTTTATATTATAATATTTATAATTGTACTTTATTATTATATGGGGATATGCGAAGTATTTGATTTGTTTGTGTTTTTTTTTTGTGGGTTTTACATTTACTATTATTTTAATGACTGTTATCTTTATTTTTCGTCTTTAGATTTTGAATCTCGTCAGTTTTATAACATAGTAAGGCTCCTCACTATATTATAATGCTCTCTGCTTCAGAGGCTCATGATTATTAATTAGAATCATTCTTGGAACTTAGGATGTGAGGTTTGTGTTTTTGTGTTTTCTGAAAATAAACATGTGGATGTTAAAAGACTTTCTAATTATTATAGATATTATCATATAAAAAATTCAACATATAAATATTTTATATCATATAGTTTATGTTTTCTATATGTGACATGACATATTTAAATAAGTAAAATATATTTTATCATATATATATATATACTATTGATATAATGAATAAACATTTTTAATTTATTATAATATATATAAATATATTATATCATCACTACTTGTGTATAAAATTTAATAGTGCCTATTTATAGGCTATAGTCATATATACTTGGCGCTTGAAAGAAACATATAGAAACAGTTGAATCATAGCAATATATACGTATAGCACAGTGAGTATACTATTAGTTTAGTACTATAAAGTATACGGTCTATATTAAGCTATCAATACCTCTCATGTGAATATGTAAGAAAGTACTATATTAATGAGTACATATTAGAAGGAGGATTATCATTATATACTTAACATAAGTAATTCAAAAACGGTATAATTTAGACTATAATGTAGCATTAATATAAAATATTTATTGATGGAGTACGCGAATATATAAGATAAGAGACATAGTTTACAACTTTAATTATAACTACATATTAATATAACTTTCAACCAGGTAAAATCTTTCTTAATAATATATTGTAGAAGCTGTAGTGTATTTGTAATTATAGTGATTGCATGATATTGATAATATATTATATTAATAATACGTTATATATATATATATATTTATGTAAAAATAATATTATATATAATAAATAATATATATAAATTATAAATATAATATTTACTATCTGATATATACTAATGCTAGTATATATTATAATTTATAATATCTATATATTAGTTAAATATTTCAATTAAATAAACGTTGCTCATTATAATAAAAAGTGGTTTCTATAATTATATATAATAATTACTATATAATATATTATAATATATATATATAATAGTATATACTATTTATATAGTATATACTACTCTATAATATACTTCAGTATTATGTTATAAGACTGGAAAAATCACTAAAAGTAAAAATGTGGACATTAAATAGACTTAATAAATATGTCAGTATTTACCTAAGAGAATAATTTGTGATGTTATTAGTCTGTGCAGTCGATTTTATACATATAATGACATAATAATAACAAGAGAAGGCAAATCTGAGCAAATGAATAAAATACATATGTCATCTATGATTATTTTTAAATTACGATATTTCTCACTCATGACATCTACTAATTACTGATCAAAATCACGACTGAATGACAGTAGTACACATTATCATCATTCAATTCTAATTTCATCGGTTACATAATAGGCAATTTGATATATTAGGAAATGATAGTAGTCAACTCATCACATTAGTCTGATTACTGATCTACTCTATATTCTATCTCTACTCTCTCATTCTCCTCATATCTTCTCCTTATTCGATCATCCTTTCATCCCAATACACTCATGTATGAGTCTCTTTAACACGCGAGCATTGAGTTGTCATCATGGCGAGGAGAATATGTCTCCTATATATATAGATGACTTTAGTATGTGGAATAATTCTTTACACTCACGAACTCTAGGGTTTTATCTCTAAAATTAAATGTTTTTTATTCTTTTTTTTACCAGCATAATAATATGCATTATCAAAGAAGTAAATAATATATTTTTCAGGTAATTATTTATATATATTTACTTAATATTTTGAAATAATATAAATAAATGTTTGACGTATTTTATAAATACGTAAATTTAAAGTAAATGACCATAAAATTATATAAAATTTATTTGACCCTTAATAATATATACAATAATTAATTGAAAATAATTTATAGGAGTCACATAATACACAATAGGAATAATAATAACTTACAAATTTTAAATAAACAAGCAAAAGAGGAAATAGTTTATCATAGCTTTCGAGAAGAATATTAGACGTAATAGTCAATTTAATATGAAACAAGTCTAATTGAAAAGATATCTTTAAAAGAAAAAAAGATAATAATTTAAAAAATTTTTTAGGAAATATATTAACAATTAGTTAACATTAATAAACTACATCGCTGCTTAACAATAGTTAAGTAATGGTATTGAGATGTTTATGATAGTGCTCTTTAAAAAATAGAAATTAATTTCATAGCTTTAGTCGGAGAATATAAAAGGTTGTGAGAATCATATAATCTAAGTCATATCGACCTACACCGATAAGAATATATAGAGATAGTGTGGATAATTAAATGCTGTCTCACGGAAGAATCAGCTTAGACTGACTCACAAATTAGATTAGTTAGAATGAAAATTTAAATAACTAATTAAATTACAGTATTGTTTGTTAAAGCAAAAGTGTTATATGTAATAAAGATCATAAGCTAAAATTTTCAAAACAATAAAGCTGATCAGCTGTTAAAATATTAATAAATATATTATTTAAAATTCTCAAAATATAAACACATTACTATACATATAATATATAATATTTAAGATAACATAAAGAACGAAATGATAATAAAAGTCCAATATAAAAATGAGGATTTACAATTATAATATATAATATAATAGAATTTTTAAATAATAGAACATAGAAGAAAAAATTAGATTATTTATACTATATATATAATAATATATATATTTAATAATAATTATAATATATATATATAATAAATAATTAAATGGATAATTAAATTATTAATATACTATATAATAATAAATAATAGCTTTCAAAAAATTTCAACGTGCCCTACTATTATATATGGGAATGATTTGGCTTTGTGATCCAAAAATTGATATAGTAACTATGTTATTATATTAGTATATAATATATGTAATTAAATATGCTGATAAAGTGAGATGAAATATTATATAATATATATATATTATCTATATTATTTATATATTTATATCATATTATATTTATTATTTATATTATATATATATATATAATATTATATTATAATTCTATATATATTTATAGTATAATTAAATAATATATATATATATAATATTTAATATTAATATATATATATAATATATATATTATATATTGTTGATAAATACTTATTGCTTGTTCTGATACTCGAATGGTAGAATTATATTATCAATTACCTCCTTAATCGTTTCAAATTTATAATTTATACTATTAGTATATTAATATTATATATATATATATAATATTATCGGTTTACCACATATTTTTGTGATAGACGCGATATTATCGGGGAATAACTCGCCTATACAGCACTAACCACAATCATATATATGTAACCTATATATCTCGTAGATATAATCTGTAAATGCCTACTTTACTGTATATATATATGTGTATATATTATATATATTGATAGTATACTTTAAATATATAATATATATTATTTATTCTATTTATTCTACTTATAATGACATTATCAACTTTTAAAATTAAGAACTCGCGCGAGCATCTACATGCTGGCACGTAATAGTGTAGGACAAATCATAGTGTATTAAATATATTATTATTAGCTTCTGGAACATACTGACAACAACAGCATGATAAATATTGCTTGAAGTATTTCTCGTTTGCTGTTTGTCAGACTCTGTTGGTTCAGCATAGGCATTCGAGCGAAGATTTAAAAAATGTAATATACTCGAATTAGTAAAAAACCTATGCCTGAAAAAGTACATTAGATTTACATTATGAATTTATAATATATTTTATCATATATATATTATATATATATTATATTATATGGTATATTTTATTGCTTATTATATTATCTCAGTTAAATATACTATATTATATATATATTATTACCTAATTAATAAGCTTATTATTATTATTCTTAAAATAATTAAAAATATGTGAAATAGCATGTTAATAATTGGCGCTCTATGTACTCATAAAATTCATGGGAGCGAAAAGTCCGTGACTCTCTCGACGCGTTTCTCTAGGTCGGAGACATAGTCAGATATTGCTACGTAAACACAAACGAGCACTGTCAGGCTTAAATCGGGAACGAATGGCTAACTTATACCTTAGATTTGAGTTGGTGAGTTTTATTAACTTATCTGATATTATATTAGGTATGGGGTAGTATGAGGATGTATCTAATTTATTTATAAGTGACATTCTTAACGGAATATCTATTAGGTAACACTTCTATTATTATCAATAGCTATACTATATACACCTATATTATACCTAGGATATATTACAAATAATACATTCTATTACTGTTGAATGTATTACTTATGACTTAATATGTTTTATATACATATGATCCTATCCTCTCTACTATATAATTATAAATACCTAACCTTTCGTCCTCATGTGAGTGATAGTAAATATATAATATTATTAGAGTATATACACCTAATATACTAATTACTATTTATATATTATATAACATATATTATAATTTTATACTTATTATTATATTATATATTTATTAATAATTTATACATATACTATTATATATAATTTATCTATCTATATACCTATAATTAAGTCATATATATATATTTATATGCTTATATACGTAGTTTTTATCTATAGAGGCACTTAGTATATATGAGAGTATAACTACGAATATATTAGTAGAGTGAGGTATATGCCTGATATTATATGTACTTATATAGTATACTCATATATATTATATATATATATATTCCTATATATGATAGCAATATATGTATATATGTGTATATTATTATATATTATGTGTATTATATGGTATTTATAATATATATAGTGTTATATAATAGGCAATATATATTATTGATAACTTAATATATTATAGTATTTCTATTAGTTATATAATATATATAGTATAATATATATATAATATATATAAATAGGTTATAGTGAGTACTGTTAATGTAATTATAGATGTAGTATCTAGGTGAAATGGACTATTTATAGTTATATAGTTTATATCATTATATTGCGTTTCTTTACGTACTTAAAGAAAAAAAAATTTCTGTTTAAAATTTTATTTATAGACGTTTTTCGTGACGTTCAGTAATATTGAAGGCTATTAAATATTATGACTAATTACATTAAAATACTAAATCACTAATATTAATTTATTTTATAGAATGCTTTAAATAAATCAGTATGTAAATTAAGTTTGTTAAGAAAATCGTAAGATTGGTGAAGTTGTTCTCACTTTAGAGTCGAATATTTTTTACATAAACTATTTTGATGATTTGTTTTAGTTTTTTTTATGTTTTTTTTTTTTTATTGTGAAGATATAAGTGATTTCAAAGTGGTCACAATAATTGTGTGCAAGTATTCCCGAAATTATATTATCTTATGTAGTTCTCTTTCCAAAAAAATAAGTTATAGTCCCTTTCAAGATCCTTAGACATGTTGCGCGATTCTACTATCTTTTGTGTATAAGCAACGTCTTGTTTTTGCCTGTTTTTGTTTCAAATTATCAATAAAGAATAAGATGCTCGTCTGTACTATTTTCTTCTTTTCTAGGTTTTACTTTATATTTAGATGTTATGACTAAGGTGAGAGTAAATTCTCTTAAGATTTATAGAGTTGCTCGGTTGAGGTTCTGTGGCCTTAGACACGGAAGAGTTTTGTCCAAAGAATCAATTTGGAAAATCTATTTACATGCTATATCAGTTCTCTTTAAAATATTGACAGTTTCTCCAATATAACAGATATTTATATTGAAGAGCAATCAAATCTGTTTAATGCATGCATCGTTGAGTGGCTTATCTGAGTGTTTTCTTTTTGAGAATATAGGGCATAGACACGGATATCTTTATAATTCTTTGGTTACATGATTTAATTATATAAACAATTTTATATATTTAAAAAAATATACAATTCTGCATGTAAAGATTCTGGGTTCTTAAGGTGAATGTTTGACTCATATACTATCGAACTTGGATTTTTTTCTCGAAATAAGTCGTAGAGATTCTATTGGATATTGTTGTTATTCATCTATATCAGGTCACCTATTTATTGACTCTTGAGCTTTGCTTAAAAACGAATCACGTGAGGAAATGGGCATATGCTTTGGCTAACATTTACGATTAAATATTTTTGTCAAAAAAAAAAATTAATTTGTTTTTATATTATTTACTTATATATTACTAAAATTTGTAATTAAATATAAAATTGATGTAAAATTTAATAAAATCCTTCAACATTGGAATATATGTTATATACCTCATCTATACTATTATATTATATATATATATTTATTATATATATATATATACTTATATATATCTATACTTATATTATATATATACTCTCTATATATAATCATACTAAGCTTAATATCGCTATGGTATAAATTACCATATATACTCACTTATATATATAATTATATAATTATATATAATTATACTATCATCTTATATCATAATTTATACTACGTATATATATATCTATATCATATATATACTCAGCATCGCTCAATCTCAAACAAAAAAAAATTGGAGTAGGGAATATATATTATATCTGGCTTGTGATTACATTTGTATAATATTCTGAGGTTGATACTATATTAGTGGCATATCACTTAGAAATCTAACGGAAACTAGTTATAGGAATAGGGTAGTTAGTATCGATGATATGGCATTCTCCTATACTACTAGTAAGTTATTATATTGTGAGGGTAGATGTGCTTTCGTAGTCATTTATATAATATATTATATCACTCACGACCCTCGTACTAAAATGTTAATAGATGGCAGTTGTTCTATGGTTCAATACTTAACACTTTCATTTCAGTGTTGTGATCTTATTTAATGCGTCTACTGTTTTTACTGAGAGTGATACGGAAATATATTTTCCTATTCTAAGAAAAAAAATTATACTATTTTGGTAATTCATGCCGGAAAGTCATACCTATTTGGAAGGGCCGCTGCTGTGATTTAAACCCGTATCGATGTTTTTTCTATTAACCGTGTGCTTTTATTATTTGTGCATTGTATGTCATTGGTGAATTTACAGAAAATATATAAGAAATTATATTCTCTCTCCCTGCATTTAGGGGGCTCGAGCCGTACTGGGGACAACAGAGGGGGGAGTTTCATCTACTGCCCATTTTTAACGGAGGGGATTGGTCGGTAGAACCCGCGCGGACACCCAAGATCCAAAGAGCGGGGTTCCGGAGACGATCCACGGAGGGTGGGAGTTAGTTCCCAACCTCGTCCTGGGTGTTCTTGATATAGACAATTAGGTTAGTTTCATCTTCCTCTACCTCGGGTTTTCCCTATCCTGTTAAAAGTAATACAAAGTTGTTTTGAAGTAAATTTTCTTTTTTTTTATATATCTAAAGGATAACCGCGTCAGGGTTAATATCGCAAAGATGGCAGGCAGTCGTGTCGTCGTGGCGCCTTTCCGGTTGCGACGCTGGGGGGAAGACTATATTCTCCCCTTCGGCGGATGGTCCCAGTAACCCTCGTTTTCTGTAATGGTCTTTTGGTGTGCGCGGGGGTGTTCCTCGACTATTATCCCGCCCTTCCTGTGGGTAGTGGAAAAACGTCTCCCCCCTAGCGTGTCCGCACCTCTTGCGTGGTGGGCGCGTTCGTGTGATTCGAGCCCCTAATTGGGGGGTCAATACAAATAGTAAAAATATATTTTCAGATATAGAGCAGGAAAAAAATAAAAAAATGGCACAGACAGAAGTGCACCAAAAAATGATACAAAACACAAAACCTGGAACCATCTTAGAATTTCGGCTGCATCCAAATATACTATTTGCTTTTTTACGTGGTAGTGATGCGTTCTCTCTACGTTTACATCTGTGAGTCATTAAAAAAGATTCTGACCTCCATCCTATATACTACTATATATTGTGTTACTTTATATATTGATTTATATATTATTATATAGGTATATATATATATATATTTTACTATATTCAAATACTAGAATTATTAATGTATACCGTACTATATGTATATATATTATAGTTATGATTTAAAAAGCTCATAGAGATTTTATCTTAATACTATATATATATTTATATTATCCTATATTATATTATATTATTTAACAATTATATATAGTATATTTGGATAATATTATGATTAAATCACTTATCTGGTGGCACAAACTATAAATATTTATAGTCGAAGAGAACTAATAAATTTACAAATGAAAATGGAAGTTTGACATTACAATCAATTTGAAGCTCAATAAAGAAAAACATGTAGTTCTTTTTATTAATTAATATCCAAAATTTTTAATTTTTCTTTACCTATAAACTAAAATCAAGACAGCCAAACTTTCTCCAAATATCCATGGCGAAACAGCACCTGGCCGTAAATGCATGGTCGGGATTATTTATAAAATCGATTAAATCTTTTCTAAAATTCGATATTGTAACCTTTTAACCTAAAACGATTAACTCACTCTCACCATACGGAGGTATAACAAACAACTATAAAACAGCCTCAGGGAATTGATCAATCAAATTATTATTAATCAGTGGAAAGGGGAACAATTTTAGCCCGCGTGTTGGACATTAAAATTATATGAAAAATAACGCTTCTTACACAGAGTGTGAATCAATTTCTCACAAACATATGCTTCTCTAAACATCATAGCGGTGTTTGTGAAATCTGTATGATATGAATACCTGAAGTATATTTGAGAAGAACGGAGCTCTAGCGCTCCTTCGAGGGAAAGTCAAAGTTTATTAACTAAAAGATATTCCAAGGATAAACCAAAAAGATGGACAGAGGTAGGAGTTTCAACGGCCTTCTGGGGGCTACCGATGGGAAGGTGACTTCGTCATTCCTTTGTCACCTCGTCGGCTCGAACCATAAAATATGGAAATAAAAGAATATAGTAACAATTTTTCTCCGGGCTAATGACACAAAACAATTTTGTGTAACCTGCTTGCTCTTGTATAATATAACTCGCTGAAATGGAAGTTGTATGAGAGTCGTTACCGTGCAGACCTAAGAATTAGTGTTTCCTTATTCATTATTTAAGGTGTTATTAATCAAAATAAAATCAATTTTTTTTGAAGTTTTATCTATGAATATGCTTGCTGAAATCAAAAGTTATTTATTTTCCTGTTTAGCTTTTATAGTTTTTGTAGTTACATGACATGATGCTTTAGGGAGGCTGGCCAAAGAGTTGTTCTCCAATTTTTATATAAAGAACATACACATTTTACTATCTTTAATGAGTAAGTTAACCTTAAAAATTATTTTAATGTTTAATCTCAAATTTAATTCAAATAAAAGAAAAATACATCAATAAATATTTTCTAATACATATCTTATTTTCTATGACCTCAATTAAGATGTTGTCTAATTGGTTTAACAAAGTAATTATATAGCAATAGCTAAGTTATTATATGGGCAATAACTATACTTTTTTAAACTGAAAAATATAGATTAGACACTAGCTATTCTGTCATGTATCGGATTTCGACTAGTTCTCGAGGCCTGTTACAGTACTCCATTTTAACTACTCTAGTTACGTCGTTTGATTCAAAAACGTCAAAAAATATAATTCTAAAATTAAATGTAACATTTGAAATATATTTTAAGAACCAGAACAATCATAGACAATATTGAAATTATTTTCAAAATACAATTAGTGATTATTTTAAAACCTTCATGGTAACTCAGATATAATTCAAATAAAAGATTAGATTTTTAGAAGATAGCGACTGACAGATATCTCTCAACAGAAACATTAAACGGGTATGTGTTTTGATGTCCTCTCTGTACTTAATTGCAGAAAGCACACTTTACTAACGTTTAACTTACAATCAATTATTTATAACCCATGTTATGATCCAAGCTTAAATACTCGGAAAAGTAAGGACCTTACATCCAAGGCCCTTTGTTTGCGCATAGTGTGATAAATAATTTAATAAAAGCCAATGGAACAACAACATCAAGAATATGGGTTGAGGATCAATAATACGGAGTTATGAAAATCATAACCTCCGCGGATAATAATGATAATGTAGTGACATATGGCTTATGATGATGCAAAGTCAGACTTCGATTCAAATAGAGGCCAATAAGGACGAATTATAAAAATGATATTATCTGTATTAGTTTTTCACAGTTCATCTTAGACCCTTCTATCATTATGTATACGACTCAGTGATGTTGTATGCTTTATATCCTCTTTTTCTATATACGGTAATCTTGGCTAAGCGGCTATGTGCTACGTAATGGAGAGCTTAATACTTTGATGTTATCCCACACTTATTAACGTTCGCCATAGTAGCACTAAGTGAGTGTACTGTTGATCGCACATGAGTTTTGTTGATTTGATGATAGGTAGACTCCAGGCTAGTTTGCTGTCGTTATGCTTCTTCTTTCCTGCCACATCTGTTCTGCGGTGATAATTTCTTCTAACTACATCTTCTGTTGTTATCCTGACTTGAGAATATTATATCATCCTCACTTAATTACTAAAGAGCTTGACGTTGTGCATCATCTAGCTCGAGAATTTGTATTTGTTATGTTGATCGTTATTGAAAGTGTACCGCTGCAACACCCCGTCCCTGAATAAGGGCCGTGAGTGGTGGTGTAAGCAACTGAGTATAACATATTAATGAGAGACTATTTATATATAATATAAGTATATATATATATTATATAATATGATTTATAATATTATATATATTATATATTAATATATTTATACAAGTTAAAAAATTAATATTAAAAGTAATATTAATAAGTATTAATTAATATTAAGATTATATTTTTATATATATATATGATATATATATATTATATATTATAATATATAATGATATATAAATATAATATTATATATAAATTATATATTAAGTATATATAATATATATATAAAATAGATTAGTCATATATATATGAATAATATAAAATATTACTATAATAATACTTATAAGTACAGTATATATATATTTATATATATATAATATATAATTAATTATCTAGTATGGCGTATTTGAGGGTGAGGGGGTCCAGGGTGCGGCCAATAGGCCCCCCCTGAAATTTTTCTAGACTTAATAATATTTAGAGGTCATATCGTTATATATAAATATGTCAGAGCAGTTACTAATTTATTATCTATATAACTTTACAGATACAGCTGTCTAGGAAGACTAATGCTCGATAGGGTTAGCAGTACGAAACGCTATCCCATTAGTATAAATGTGTAACATGAAACTTGGAAAACCATCAGAGAATATGAACATTAAATTTTCAGCTGAATTTTTGAGAGAATGGTTGTATAGCGCATACTGGAATCTGAACTGAAGTAATGATTTGCTGCTAAGCCAAGTCATTACAAATTCCAAAAATACCTGAGACCAAATTCGCACTCGGCCACAGACTTATAATCGCAACAACCATGATAAGGCTCACAAGTATCGCACTTCTGTATATTGGATGATTTAATATAGCATTAGGAAGAGAGGTTTTAATTTCTTGCATTTTGTCAAACAGTTGTAATGTGCAATTGAGAAGATAAAAGATTGTGTAATTTTTTACATAGAAGATCTCGAAAGCTCAATGAATTTAAGTAAAAGCTAATGGGATTTATGGAAGTTGAAAATGGCATACAGCACAGATTGTCAAAAATAGCAATAGAAGAATTAGTTTCTTGTTCGCAGTCACAATTTCCATATATGTACATCTTGTTGCAAATACTGGTAATTTTCACCTGTCTACTGCTTCAGTAGAAAGAGCTTTTCAACATTATAAGAATTCTGAAAACCTACTTGAGAAATATTATTGGAGATGAAGACTTATTGGACTTGCCTCATCTACATACATCGAAATATTGAAATAAAAATTGAAAGAATGTTTATCTCAGACTTCGCTCACTTCATGTCAGGCGATTAAATTTAACATTTAGGTAAGATATTTTAGTAATTCATATAATTCTTCCCATTTTTTCTTAAGAATTTTTATTTTTGCCTTCCATTTTATATATATATATATATATTATAAGTATATATATATATATATATTATTATATATTATATATAATTTTATATTATATATCTATTATATAATATATATATATATATATATATATATATATATTATATATTATATATATATATATATAAAGAACGATTTTTGTTTGGTCCCCCCCGAAAAAAATCCTGGATACGCCATTGATATATATATATATATATATATATATACATACAGAAAAGATATATATATATATATATATATATATAGTATCTATATTATATAATATATATATATATATATATATATATAATGTATATATTATATATCTTATATATATATATATATATATATATATATATATTATATATATATATATATATAATATATATATATATATATATATAAATATAATATATATAGATTTATTTTCATATATATATATTTATATATATATATATTATAATATAATATATATATTATATATATATCTATATATATATATATTATTAATATTTATATATATATATATATTATATATTATACGTAGATTAGTGGGTACGGAGAGGAAATGTTTTTTTGCAGTTGGGTGGAGCAAATTACACTGTTCAACAGCTAAAATTACGCAAAGATGTGAAAGTCATATTCTGGGGTACTTTTGTGCATAGAATCCGAATTTGAATTGTTTTCGCGTATCACATATAGTTTTTCTTTTTTTTTTTAGGAAAATGTGTTTGTATAATTTAAGGATGTGAAGAAGGTAGTTAGAAGAATTTTAAGTCATTATAACATTATAAAAAAACAAATTTTTACTAAAACTGTATGTGATAGCGTAAAACTAATTTCAAATTCGGATTCTATGCGCAAAAGAACACCAGAATATGACATTTTCATAATATAGTTATATAATTATATAATTTGTCATTTTGTAAATATATTTGAATTCAATTTAATTGTTTATAATGTTTTTTTTTCAGGTTGGTAACTATTTATCTAAATGCTTTATTTAATATGTCTAGAAGAGCTTGTAAAAACTCCCCCAACCAATTTTGTTATGCTTGTGGAAATTTGACGATTAAGAGAGATCGGCGAAATCTCACTTCTCACGTTAAAAAACTTTATCACCTGTATTTCAAGTGCAAAGTCGGAGATCAAGACAAGGGGTTGGCATCTCACATATGTTGCAAAAACTGTTCAAAGGGAACAAAGATGGTTAAAGGGAACACAGAAGCAGTTCCCATTCGGTGTTCTAATGATTTGGAAGGAACCTCAAGATCACACAACAGACTGTTACTTCTGCTTGGTTGATATAAAAGGTAATTAATTACAATGTAATCATTATTCCTTTTGATGCTCATTAATAATAACAGAATATAAAAAAAAAATTTTTAGATATTGGCTAAGACCATTTCAAAGAATTATTATTCTTCATTATTCATTTTACATCAGAAATAAGAAGAAAGAGTAAACATAAATTTGTTTTCATAACATAATGGAATGGACGTAGAAAGAAATACTCTCCTTAATAATATAATCAATTAAATTTTTTAGAACATCCAGTTTCTTAAACTATAACACTGTAACGAGTATCATATATGTTGTTCCATATATATATATATATATATATATATATATATATATATATATATATATATATATATATATATATATATATATATATATATATATATATATATATTATATATATATAAATATATATATATATATATATAATATATATATTAGTTAATGAAATGAATTTTAGAATTATATTAAAAGCTGTATTTTATTTTGGTTTTACATTAACAACATTTTTTCATGGCCCCAAAAATGTGACTATCTTGAAACACTTCGAGAACATTCCCAATTTTACGGTCACTTATCGGAGTAAGTCTTTTGTTTAAATATTTATTTATTTTTCATTATTTATTTTATTGTGTATATTGGTCTGTATCTTCAGCTTTGCTTTATTCTTTTTCCAATGGCATAGGTCTTCCCTCTCTCTCTCTCTCTCTCTCTCTCTCTCTCTCTCTCTCTCTCTCTCTCTCCTCTCTCTCTCTCTCTCTCTCTCTCTCTCTCTCTTTTGTTATGAAATTAAAATAAATTATTAATAAAAGTTAGATAAAATGAAGAATAAATATAAACATCCGATAAAATATTGTGGAAGGTTCTCTCTTAATATTAATGAAATTGATTGAAGCTCAGAACTCCTCGGCATAGAGGCGGCTGGAAAATTATAAAAAAAATAAATAAAATAAGAAAATTAGATAAAATATAAGAGTAAACATATACACTCAATCATTTTGTGTAAGTTTTTCTTAAGAGTTTCGAAAATGAATAAGATTTAGAATTCCACAGTCCAAAGATGGCTGGAAAGATAAGGATATATTTTATTTTGATTTTTTTTGTTCTGAGAGTTGATCTCACTAATTAAGAGGAAATGATGTCCCTCCAAACAATCACAAAACTGCTTTACAGATCATAGAGAGAAGAGATGAGAAAAATGTCCTTAACTCTCAGTCACAAT
>JABUQX010013228.1:40000-42500 GCA_015478945.1 Trachelipus rathkii | reverse complement strand
TCCATCCAATGGCTTTCATCTCTACTTGAGACCCTCATCTATTCTTTTCTTTCCTCCCCCTTACCCTACCAAAAACCTTTGCCTCAATTTGAACAAAATTTCTTCTTTATATATATATAATATATATATATATATATATATAATATATATATATTATAATATATATATATATATATATATATTATATACATTATATAATTATATATAATATAATATATATATATATATATATATATATATATATTATATATATTATATATATATTATATATATATTAATATATATATTTATATATAATATATAATAATAATATATATAATATATATAATATATATATATATATATATATATATATATATATTATATATATATATATATATATATGATATATAAAATATATATATATATATATATATATAATTATATTTATATATATTATTATTATTATATATAAATATATATATATATATATATAATATATATATATATATATATATATTATATATACGGAAGCAAAATAAATAAACATGTGCGTATTTCTTCCGTCATGAGTGGTATACACGCTGACTCAGCGCTGACGCAGCGAATGGGTTCAGTAAATCAGTAAATCAGTAATCAAACCACATACCCCGCCCTCCCCAACCCATCCATGATCTATTGATCTATTGCTCTCGTTGATCAAGTCATATTTCGTAATTAACATAACACAAAACTTTTATCTTTTTATATTTATAACGTAAAAAATTACATTTTTACACTAATAAAGCAGTAAATCAGTAAAATTCAAAACCACCCCAACCTACCTTCCCTACCCTCCCGTGATCTTTGATCTATGGATCTATTGATCTATTGATTTAAGTCATATTTTGTATAACATAACACAAAACTTTTATCCTTTTTATGTTTATAATGTAAAAATTTGCATTTTTACACACCCTAAAGCAGTAAATCAGTAAATCAGTAAATCAAACCACCCAACCTACCCTCCCTACCCCACCCGTGATCTATTGAACTATTGATCTATTGATCTATTGAACTATTGATCTATTGATCTATTGATCTATTGATTCAAGTCATATTTTGTATAAAATAACACAAAACTTTTATTCTTTTTATGTTTATAACGTAAAAAATTTTGCATTTTTACATACCCTAAAGCAGTAAATCCGTAAATCAAAACACCCTCCCCACCCTCCTCCCCTCCACCCACCTCACCATGATCTATTGATCTATTGATCTATTGTTTCAAGTCACATTTCGAGTATAATTTTGGATAAACACAACATAAAAAACAAGTTCTTTTTCACTGATCAACGAATATATATCTAACGTAACAAAGTTTTCACATTAATAAAGCTAACATAGCATCACCTGAACCAAGAATATAATGTACAACAACAAACCTAGCACACCTTAAGTACGAATAAACTGCTAACATTGAAAAGTTCCATATTAACAACAGTAAAGTAACTAACATAACATATAAAAACGTAAAATATTCACACTTTGTCGAAAATATCTCTAACCTATCAATGTTAATTTTACATTAACATGGTAATATTTAACAAAAATTTATCATAACAACAAGGCTTTTTTACATCAACATAGTAATATTTCAGCAACAATTTAACCAATAACCTTATACCTAACTATCAAATAATACCTAACGGATAAATGCAAACATTGTAAAGTTTTATCCTCTGTAAACCTAAATCAAGTCCTCAAGTATATCAACATCGTTATGATGCGATGTTAATTCGTTTTTTTTTATTTTAATCAAAGCTGTAATATTTTCAGATGTTTGAACTGTGAACCCTATACATGTACGCCAGAATGTGGCATTATCGAGAGGCTTTCAATGGAAGCGTACATCAAGGCTTTTAATATTGTCACGCGACGAGAAAACAACATATTTTTATTAGAACTCTCACCTGTCTATACAGCCCTAGATATTTCATATCAGTCGAATACATCAAGATGACACACACTTATCCCTTTACCTAGCTTCCTGTCATATCAATAATCTGATGAATTCTTCAACGGAAATGATAAGGGTTTGTTATTTGCACCCCCGGCTGGAATACAAGCAATGTATCGGGATCCATTCAGATTACGAATAAATATAAATGACACATCATTGGGAATAACGAAGGTCCTCGTAAAAATTTCAACAACAAGCGTAGAGGTAGGGTTAGATGTCATCGTTCCAACACAACGAAAAATGTCATACTGATGAAACTCGAGTGTATAAACAATCCTTCAAATGTAATGAGGTTCTTTCTTTCACCAATCAGAAGAAAAGTAAACAAGGTATACGTAGGAAACGAACCTTATCAGTTTTCAAAAGTGTTATAATCTCGCCAGACAACAACAACAACAACAACAAACAACAATAACAATAAACATGTTTACTATGGTAATATGTGCATACAATGGAGACCTATACAGCCAAATTGATGTGAAACGAGCTTAGACGTAAAAGAAAAAAAGTAATAATAAT
>JABUQX010013228.1:17500-22500 GCA_015478945.1 Trachelipus rathkii | reverse complement strand
ATATTCTCATATAATATATATCATAATTATATAATATATATATATATATATATTATATATATACTATATATTATTATTATATCATATATCATATATATATAATATATTATATATATATATATACTTAATGTTCAATAAATGTATCTATTAAAATGTTTTAATACTAACTTTTTTTCTTTTCTTTTTTGTTTTTTACAGATAACGCATATTAAACGCTCATGAATCAGCAGCCCTTTCAAAGGCAGGGGCAGAATTAAATAACAAAATAATGATACAAATCATACGGTACCTCAATCAAAAGCCTAATCCGCAATACACAGATCGCCTGAGGTGAGTCACAAGGTTTTAAAAAGCGTAGGAGATTAACATACTTGCAGGCACAAACATCATCGAAAAGAAAATTCCACCAAAAGATGCAAGGTGACTGGAAAGAAGAGGTATCACAACGAACAACGTCCTGGGTTTCCCGGAATATTCATACCATAATTCATAAGAAGAGCAGGGCACCCTTGTGCTACGAGGACGACCTTGTGCGGGATGCCAACTCCCTCTGGAATTTGCCGCCGTGTAAACCTTAGAAGAGAGACAGTGAGTCAACGCCATGCTCGCAACCGATAGGTGATCGAGGAGTTTGAAAAGTAGGGGAAAGTTTATTCAGTTTTCTAGTCTTATAGTAACTCAATTTCCTATCCCAGAAAGAAGGATGGAACCGGAGCACTTCCAACCCGAAAATGTGAGAACAGTAACTTTCCATACACAGGGCGGATAAGGTCCATTAAACTGTTGGAGTAACTGTTTGGAGGGAAAAAATTCCACACTTGAACAGATAAATGGCAAGGGTTATCTTTGAAACCTAACCTTAGCAAGCCGTTGTTGATATAAGATCTTTAGACAGCCTTATTTATTTTGACCCAAGCATTTTTAATGTTGTGAACCAGGCTGAGACCGGGAAAGGCCGCCTAAAGGATGAGAAAGTTAGAAGTGTTTTTTTGAAGGGAAATGTTGAATAAATTGAATTTTAAAAATTTGGAATATTTCAACAAGGTTGTAGGCGACCCACCGGTAATATTCTTTCCAGAGTGGCAAAGATAGAATTTTGAAAGAAACCTATATATTCTTCTATCTATCTTCATCTTTCTCTTTTCCCCAAGATTGGGTAAAGTGCGTTATATGCATCGTAAAAGAAAAGTAGTAGAAGAAAATATGACATCAAGTCCGAAAAGGAAGCCAGCCATTCTTTACCAGCAAGATCTGTACGTTGGTTAGAAATTGACAGAATTCAGAACCATCCACCTAGAATCACACGGACAGGCAAACGGAACCCCTCACTATGGTCATATGTAATATGTATATATGATATTATATATTATATTATATAAGTAATATATAATATTAATATATAATATAATATATATATTAATGTATAGTATTATTTATATAATATATATATAATTATTATATATCGTATATATATATATATATATATAATACTTATGATAATATATATATAATATGATATATATAGTATACATCATATACTTGGATATTAATATAATAGGATCCTTTTTTAGCAAAATTTGAAGAATTTCCAATTGGATATTTAAAGGGTTTTAACAGGTTCCTTTTGGAAAATTCTTGGGTTCATATGAACTTTTTGGGAAATTCCTTTTTTATTTTCTTTCAGAATATATTGTTATCTCGTTTCAGATTGGAGTTAAGCTGGACATTTATGAGGGTTTTAAGTGGTTCCAAGTGAAAAGTTCCAGACTGGTCATTGTTGGGAAATTCCTTTGAAATTCGAATTACACATAGAGACTTCTACAGCACATTTTCCCATAAGGAAAAAAATTGGATTTCATGGAAATATTGATCAGCGTATAGCTGTTTTACAAGAAATTTCTCTACCAGAATGTTGGAGAAATTCCTTTTCGGAAAATCCAAATCTACCGTACCCGTTAAAACTTCAAATCCCAAATGAAAGGATATGGAGTCCATGAGAATTCCAACTTGCCGTTTTGGAAACGCATGTTGGAACTCGAGGTGGATCCCGATCAAATTTTTTTCTGGGGATGGATCAATGTGGCTTCCTAATTATTATTTTTAATTATTAATTATTATGGTTGACTGGGGTGGGACAGTCCTAGATAAGGTCCATTGACGGCTTCTTAGAGTTATTCATATCTTATTTAATTTATTTATTATTAGGTTGACTGGGACATTCTGGAGGGGCCGCAACGCAGTCCGCGACCTGTTCTTAATTATTGCATCCTTCATTATTTATAAGAATTACTCACCTAGTACCGATGCGGCTTCTTAGTTAGCCTATTACTTCTTATTATTATGGGTTGACTGGACATTCTAGAGGGGTTAATCGCAAGCATTCTTATTATTATTCTCAATTATTAATTATTATGGGTTGACTGGAGACCAGTCAGATAGGCCTTTGTGCGCTTCTGAATATTATTCTCATTTATTAATTATAATGGATTGAATGGATCCTCTAGAGGGCCAATGCGGCTTTTTAATTTTATTCCTAATTATATTTCATTGTTGGCTTGACTGGACAGTCGTGTAGCCATTCCTAATTCTTATTACATAAGCAATTTTATAATAAAATTATTCGTTTTAAGTAAATTTCTTGGAATGACATCTAGATTGGATTTGCTCGTCTTCTCCTCTACTGTAATATATATATATATTATATATATATATATAGTATATATATATATACTATTATAATATATATTATATAATAATATATATAATATATATATTATATATATATATTATCATATATATATATATTATATTTATATATAATATCATTTAAAATAAAAATATTTTATTCCGTTATATGTATAATAGTCGCATGTTTTATTTCCATGCATTATAATATATATTATAGTTATATATAATATATTTTATATAGTATATATATATATATATATATAAGATATATATATATATATATATTTATAAAATATGTTTTATATTAATTATAATTATATTATTTATATCCTATTATATATATATTTTATAATTATATATATAATTATACCTATATATCTATATATTATATATAGGATTCGATCCCGCTCGTCGAGTGTAGGAAAGCGGTGGAAACCAGAGGGGATGCGAAAAAGAGAAGGGACAGAAGAGAGAGATGTTTTTTTAAAGAAGGAAAGTCTGAAATGATTTGCTGGAAGGAAGAACGAAGTCTGAAGAGTCTGCTTAAGAAGTGGTCTGACAATCTTTCAGGAGAGAGAGAATGTTTTTTGATTAGAAGTAACTATCTACTTACATGGAAAAAATATCTTAAAGAATTCGAATTTTAACAATCCAAAATTTTATACATTTAAATTAATTTTATTTTGGAATCTAGGATGGAGGAGCTACAAAAATTTTAACCTCATTTCTTTTGGTAAATTTTGAATATAAAACACACAAATATATATATAAGATGATATTTTAGATATATATTTTTTTATGTATAAGCAGGTAAGCTACTTTTCTTCGACCGCAGGTCCGAGTCATCTGTGAAAGAAATTTTTTAAGAATTGCTCCTTTTCTCTGGTGGCAGGGCTCGAAAACCCCCTTCTTCATATTGCTCTTTTTTGTGATGGCGGGATAATTGTAAAATTATTACCAACCAATCAAAACCTAGAACCTTGCAGACATGCAGGAAATGGTGATATGTGCAAATAAATAAATAAATAAAACAAGCAACGATGCCTACGCATCTCTTGCTCCTAACGGAGCAAGCTTGTCCATTTGAGCACGCGGGCGTACGCCGTGCAATGGTGGCTGGGCTCACTCCGTCTCGCTACCTAGCGAACGTTTCGCGCAAGACAAAACATGCAGAAAACCTATCCCTGGGCCGTTGGGCTCACCTTCCCGCTCGCTACGGGTCTCGCTACGTTCGCCCGGTGGTCATTACCGCGGAAAAACAACCCGACATATAAGATGATGAAACAGGACAATATCTTCTCGTATAAATAGGCTCGTCGGAAAAACTTCCCGACATATAAGATGATGAAACAGGACAATATTTTCTCGTATAAATAGGGTCGTCGGAAAAACTTCCCGACATATGTGATGATGAAGCAGGGCAATATCTAATATTTACTCGCATGGTTGAATGGACTCATTTCAATTGCTACGCTTACCTGGACATTGTCCTTTGAAAATGCCTGTTGCAAACGGCGCATGGGCATGGGATGGGCATGGTGCATTGGGAGGGCATGGGCATGGGCATGGGCATGCGGCATGGGGCATGGCATGGGCATAGGGCATGGGCGTGAGATGGGCATTGGCATGGGATCGGTGTCATGGGCATGGGCATGGGCAAGTGGATTGGGCATGGGCCATAGGGCACGCGGCATGGGCGAGGCAGGCATCACGGTGCATTCGGGATGGCAATAGGGCTGGGCTATGGGCATGGGCATTGGGCATTGGGCCATGGGCAATGTGCCTTTGTCGAAGGTTATATGAGCGAGGGCTAACGCCTCCGATCTGGCGATTATGGAGCTGGTTTTTTGGTCATAAAAAGACCAATTAGCATACAAAAATATGGTGCTTCAACATCATTCCACAAATTGACACGAACCGGGAAGATTTTTTGGCAAGTTTAAAATTAATGGAATAGATAATATATAAAATATATATATATATAATATATATATATATATAATATATTATATATATATGATTACTATATAATATATAATATATATAATATATATATATATATATATATATTATATTAATATATACTTATATATTATATATATATATATATTATATAATAATATTATATATATTTATATATATATTATAAATATATAATATTATTATATATGATATTTCGCGTGACGTCACGAAATCATGAAAACTCAAACAAATCAAAAATCAAAAATCAATTAATAAAAAAAAATAAAAAGTTTATGTTTTTCACGTAAAAAAAAAAAACTTCCTAAAATCCGCCACCATAGATTAATCTA
>JABUQX010013228.1:0-12500 GCA_015478945.1 Trachelipus rathkii | reverse complement strand
TCAGCGTCCATGCCGAACAGGTTGACGATGACCGGCGGGAAGAATCTCTGCCGGGGGGAGTGGTGCTGTTTGGCTGAGGAGAAGGAAGGGGAGGAGGAGGAGGATAAGGAGAGGAGGAGGAGGAGGAGGCGGAGGAGGAGGAGGAGAAAGGAGAGGAAGAGATGGCAGGAGGAGAAATTAGGGAACGTTTAAAAGAACGAATTGAAGGAGGAGAAATTGAAACAAAAGGTAAAGCGTCAGGATCGAGAACAGAAGAGATTCGCCTAAAGAAGCAGGCTTAGGCGATCGTCGAAACGAACTTCTGTACGTGTGTGACGCTGTTGCGTGAAAAATTTTCCATCTTTTCGGACTAAGTATCACTGGAAAAAGGTCCATGTACTTAAGGTTGGATGAGCGGGGTGCGGTGGGAGTCATGTCGAACGAAGACATGAGTGCAGGAAAAGGTCCTTAAGGATATAGGAATGCACCTTGTGTGGACGAAGAAGGGTCGGTCTCCCACGACGAAGCATCAGCGCCTCAAAGCGGGTAAGATAACAAGCGGGTCGCTGTAGAAGGAGGAGGAAGACTGTGAAAAAGAAGTCCACTGGAAGACCGAAGAGGAGAAACCAATACTACTAAATCAGCAGCCGAACAGTGCAGATCCTCTTTAACTGCGGAGCGAATGCCAAGCATTACAAACGGGAGAGCATCAGTCCAATTTTCGGATTGGGCTGAGCTAAAAGAGAAGCCTTTAGCTGACGGTGGAAACGTTCAACAATTTCCGTTCGATTTTGGATTGAAAGAAGTCGTGCGAATCTTCTCTGTAACCAGAATGATTCATCAATATCCTCTCCATCAAGCATCGGTTCAAAAGGTCTCTTGGTCCTTGTGACAGAAAGCGGCAACTCCAAAGCGCGAATCCAAATGAGCCCAAGAAAGCTTTGTATGGATTCCGCCGTTGGCGCTACCGAGGAGGTGATAGCCTCCGGTCCAATCGTGTGAACCGATGCTATAGCACTTAAGAATGTTCAATTCTCTTACCGCGGGAAGGAGGCAGAGGTCCAACGATGTCGATGTGGACTCTCTCAAACCGTTGCACACCAGGAGGTAAGAAAGTGCCTAGCGGGGACTTGGTGTGAGGTGGACCTTAGACGCTGGCAGGAAGACAATGCGCGACACCAAGTGCTACGTCGGCATTCATATCAGGCCACACAAAACGAGCGGTAACAAGTTTGCGTGAAGCCTCAATGCCAGGGTCGGAAGCGAAAGTGAAGACTTGAGGAATGACAGCCTTACGGAACGATTGCACGGTACGAAAGGACGAGGAGATCCTTGAGAGACATCACACAGAAGTCTCTTCTTATCCCAAGGAGTTGGAGCCTCCAGCTTGAGAGGAAAAGAGTCTTGTGGAGTGGCAGATCTCAGTAAGCCTGGACGTTGCCATTAGCGTCGCTAGTCGATGTAAGGTTAATGGCTGAAAATCGTCGTCGATTAATGGCGGGAGAGAAGCGGCAGCAGTGAAATTGTCGACACCTGAAATATATGTCTGACATCAGTGGTGAACTGTGAGACATACTCAAGGTGACGAGCTTCTTTCGAGGAGAGTGCCGTTCGTTTCTGGAGACCATAGCGAAGGTAAGTGGTTTTGTGATCAGTGGAGTATGTAATCACGCCCTCCAGAAAGAGCGAAATTGACGAACGGCGAGATACAATGCAAGTTAACTCCTCCAAAGCACTGTAGCGAGTCTCAGGAGGTTGCAACTTGCGAGAGAAAAGGCGAGAGGAGACCACACTCCGTTCATGTGCTGCTGGACGAACACCTACGACCCAGCAACAATCGGAGGCATCTACCTGAACTCTGGTCGGAGTAGAGTCCTGAGGGTGGACTAAGAGTGTGGCAGAAGCGAGTGCTTCTTTGGGAAAGCTTCAAAGCAGCCGTAGCTTCATCCAGACCAGTCACTTTCTGCAAGTAACTGCCTCGGTGTCTTGCGGATGAGAGGTTGGGGGGTGGGCGTCGACAGAATATCCGCCCGCATTTGAGAAAACGAGATATGAATTAAGCATGCCCGAGGTACGACACGAAAGCTGCTTCTGAGAGACAGGCCTGGAACCGGCGAAGGAGCCTCGACGCGCTCTGCAAGAGAACAAATGCCATCCGCTGAAACAGTGTGTCCCAAAAAAGGTAAGAGAAGGGACACCAAAAACCCACTTTGCCGGTTGACGACGCATGCCACAGTTCCCGCTCCCCAACCTGGCCAACACTGACGTCAAGATGTCTGCCTCATGCTCGTGCAGGAAAGAGGACCAGCTCAATATGAGAGGTCCCATCCGCATCAGCAAAGGCCGAAGGGGAGACTCTAGAAGTCATCTATGAAGCGTTGGAAAGTCTGAGCTGCCCCCCGCAAACCAAACGGCATTCTGGTATATTCAAAAAGGCCAAAAGGGGTGATGATGGCCGTCTTCGGTATGTCCTCTAGTGCGACTGGGATCTGGTGGTAAGCCCTGACAAGATCCAAATTTACTAAAAATGGATTTACCGGCCAGATTAGAGGTGAAAGACTGGATGTGCGGGACCGGATAGCGGTCTGGTATTGTGCAAGCGTTCAGAGCCCTAAAATCTCCCACAGGCCTCCAATCAGAAGCACCTTTAGGCACCATGTGGAGGGGGGAGGACCATGAACTTTTGGACGGGCGGACGCAATACCCAATTCGAGCATGTTGCTCGACTCCGGCTTTTGAGCTGCCTTGAGCTTGTCACCGAGGCAGTACGCCTGAGCACCGAGCGACAAGTGGGAGTAGCAGTCGTCCTCTAGCTCTATGGCCCGCAACCAGACATGTTGAAACCAAGGCAGAACGACAGACAGGAACCAGGGTTCAAACAGCGGACCGGAAAATCCTTCGCAGGACACATGGTGACGAAGGGGACGGCTAACCAGAAGATCGGGCAGCAACCAGCATCTGAGATGCCTCTTAATGAGCAGACCAGACAACTACGGTACCTTCATGCACAGCACAGAGACGTACAACCGGTCAACCAATCTCCTGTTTTTAGATCGACCCCAAATACACGCGAAATGTGAACAGAAAATCAGTCTCGCCAAAATGGGTTCCGCGGTCACATCAGCCAACCACAAATCCAGGCGAAAATTGACGAGCGACAAGAGAGGTCTTAAGGTGCACAGCGCTCACCATAGACGGGACTGGTACTACCGATTTGGCCAGCCGTAAAGAGCCCGGTCAGGAAGAGGAACACGGACTTCTGGGTAGCATCTCGAGGTAGCAAGGAATACGAGGCTCCGGTATCGATAAGATAGAAGAGGTTTGTGGACCTGTCGAAAAGGCGCAGGGACATCCTGAGACGAAGAAGGCGGAGAGGAAGAACAAGACAGAGGGGTGGCCAGCTTGTATCCACCGCCTTTATGAACCGCTGGCTAGAGGGTTTCCCGAACAAAGCTGCAGGGCTTGGTTGCACCTTTTAGCTTTCCAGCCAAACGGTAGTGTAAAACAATACCCTCATCTTGGATATTGTGAGGGCCTGGGGTGGAGAACGGTCGAGAAGCGGACGACCTGAGAGGAGCGGTTGTGGGAACCGAGAGTCCTTGGAGCCGCCCAGCATCGCGCGGCGATCGCGAACATCAGTCCGCCTTGATGTTGCCATGCCATGTCATCCAAACTAGAAAGAGAGGCCTCTAATACCCGACACATCGGAGGAACAAGGGTCGTGAGAGGCGCTGGAGATGGACCAAGGGTACGAGGGATGGGGGGGTACACGGGTAAGAAAGAAAGCAGCAGCAGCGGACGAGGGAACCGAAGACAACCGCAGGGGTGGGGGAAGAAAAAGTATAAGGAGAAGAAAGCGAAGAAGACAAGGGAGGCAAAGAGGTAGAAGAAGAGGAATGCTCCGAGCTGCAAGGAGAAGAGGAGACAGGTCAACAGGGGCGCAGAAAAGCAGAATGGCGGGGGCATTAGGAGTTGAAAACGGCGTCAGGAGACCATCTCCCTCTCTGCACCTTCTGAAGAGAAAGCTTCGGGTCCATAGACGCTAGAAAATATTGAACGTCGTGTGGAAGTTTCTGCACAAAAAGTGTGCGGATGAAACCTGATTCCTGGAGGGTGGGAGGACCACTTAATAAGGACAACATCTGCACCAGGAGATCAGAAGGCTTCTGATCTCCTAGCGAGGTGCCACGTAGCAACTCCTCATACTTTGCTTCCTGAGTAGGAGCCATACGAGAGACCAAAAGATCTCGAAGAGCAGTGTAAGGAGTGTCAGAAGAAGATAAGGTGGGAATGGAGTCTCTGATACGGAGCGAGACATCTTCGGGCAAGAAAGACAGAACAATACCGTATCTTGTCTGTTCGTCGCCGATGGTGCGCAAAATACCGTCAACGATAGAGAACCATAGCTCAGGGTGGTGCGAATAGAAGGGGGGAAGACGAACATGCGTGGGAGTAGGGGAAGGAGTGGAATCCGTCTCAACCATGACGAGTGCAGGAGAATGAAGCAAGAGAAAAGAAATTGTGGAGAGAGGAGAAGGTAAGAATTTGGAAAGGGAAGAAGGAAGGAAGAAGGCAAAACCACAGCACAATACGAAATTGCGGGGATTTTTGAGTCCTTGTACAGGAATTGAAGACAATGTGTCTATTATTTTTTTTTTTTTTTTTAGCCCCACGCAGCGGCTATACAGTACCACACAGCGGCTATACCGTACCAGCGGCTATACCGTACCACAAAGCGGCTATACGGTACCACGCTATATATATTATTATATAATATTTCTATATATATATATATATTATATATATATATTTATATATTTGATAATATATATATATATATATATATATATATAAAATATTTAAATTATTATTATATATATAGAAAAATATAAAAATATTAAAAAGAAAATAATATTAAAAAATAATAATAATAAGAATGGCAATAATAATAATAATAATAATAATAATAATAATAATAATAATAATAATAATAATAATAATAATAATAATAATAAATAATAACTAAATATAATAATAATAATAATATAATAATAATAATATAATAATATATATAATAACTTTCCTTAACAGTAAGGAAAATAAGTTAAATAATGCAGACCTCCGAGGTCTACCAGGCACAAGAAGCTGGTGCTGCAGATTCAGAAGAGGCTGGGTTGTTGGGGGGCCTACTACTACAGGTAGGCTCTGCTTCAAAATCCAGAGTGTCACCAATGAAGCGCTGCTGTAATAGGCAGAACTTCTTTGTAGGGATGTTAAACACAGAAGACAGTTGAGTATATAATTGCTGTTTTCTTACAATAAGCAGCCTGAAGCTCGAACCCCAGATATCCTGGGTAAAAGAAAAATATAGCAATAAATAATACGAAAAACAATATATAATAATATATAAATAATGATAATGACAAATAAATAAAAATAAAAGTAAATTGAATATAAACAAGTAGGGCCTACATTGGCCTACTTGATTTGTAAAAATATATACAATAGTAAAATTTAGAAAATCGGCCGTAGGTCCCTTACTAGGAAACCCTTAAGGAAAAATTAGGCTTTGGTTTATGCCTAACCCAAAGCTTTCTACCATGAATAAACTAACTAAGAACAGATGGTAAAAAATAAATATAATGAAATTTCTATAAGTCACTTTACACTTGGGGTCCTAATAGGGCCTACATCGGCCTACTTAATTATTTTAATTTATACATAATATATCAAATATTTTTGGATCACTGCACTCACCGCATAAAATTGTATAAAAAGTTTTATCATAAAAATGATAAATTCAGCGTCTAAATAACATAAATTGTAAAAAATAGAAGAGCCAATATCGTCGGCGTGCGTTACAGAAGCTGTTGCTATGCATCATAATTAAACAAAAGAATGTCGAAAACCGCACTCTTCGTTCGTTTGAAATTACTCTGCAATACTGTAAATTACCGTGCAAATACCGGCCATTCGATTACTTTCACAGTAGCGTACGGCTATATACCCCCTTGCAGTGCCAAAGGCACGATAACTTAATCGAGGTAGCGCGCTGGCCATCGTATATGCCTACCTCTGCTCGATAGTCTAGTAGAAGCTTGGGATGGAGTCTGGACAGGATTCCCAGATTGAGAGCGGGTGATCGGGCGAGTCGGAACGTCTGCATGTGTCGTAAGAGTAGCCCGAGGTGGAGCTTGAGGTAAAGAATCCTGAGCCGGAGTGGAGGGAGGCAAGGTTGACGATGACCGTGCGGGTGGAGTCTGTGCCGGTCGTATTGGTGCTGTTGGCTGAGGAGAAGGAAGGGGAGGAGGAGGAGGAGGAGGATAAGGAAGAGGATCAGGAAAAGGGAGAGGAGGAGGAGGAGAAGGAGGAGGAAGAGATGCAGGAGGAGAAATAGGAACGTTAAAAGAACGAGTTGAAGGAGGAGAAATTGAAACAAAAGGTAAAGCGTCAGGGTCGAGAACAGGAAGAGGATTCGCCTCAAAGAAAGCAGGCTTAAGGCGATCGATCGAAACGACTTCTGTACGTGTGGGACGCTGTATCGTGAAAAATTTCTCCTTCCTAAGTATCACTGGAAAAGGTCCATCGTACTTAGGTTGGAGAGCGGTGCGGTGGGAGTCATGTCGAACGAAGACATGAGTGCAGGAAGAAAGGTCCTTAGGGATATAGGAATGCACCTTGTGTGGACGAGAAGGAGTCGGTCTCCACGACGAAGCACAGCGCCTCAAGCGGGTAAGATAAGCAAGCGGAGATCGGCTGTAGAAGGATGGATGAAGACTGTGAAAAAGTGAAGTCAACCTGGAAAGCCGAAGAGGAGAACACATACACTAAAATCACAGCGACAGTGCATGATCTCTCTTTAACTGCGGAGCGAAATGCCAGCATTCAAACAGGAGAAGCATCAGTCCATTTTCGGATTGGGCTGAGCTAGAAGAGAAGCCTTTAGCGACGGTGGAAACGTTCAACAATTCCGTTCGATTTTGGATTGAAAGAAGTCGTGCGAATCTTCTCTGAACCAAGAAGATTCATCAAATCTCTCCATAAGAAGGATTCAAAAGGTCTACCTTGGTCCGTTGTGACAGAAAGCGGCACACCAAAGCGCGAAATCCAATGAGCCAAGAAAGCTTTAGCTATGGATTCCGCGTTGGCGACAGAGAGAGGGATAGCCTCGGTCCATCTTGTGAACCGATCTATACACGTAAGAATGTATTTCTTACCGCGGAAAGGAGGCAAGAGTTCCAACGATGTCGATGATGTGGACACGTTCAAAGCGAGCACCAGGAGGTAAGAAGGTGCCTAGCGGGGACTTGGTGTGACGGTGGACCTTAGAACGCTGGCAGGGAAGACAAGTGCGACACCAAGTTGCTACGTCGGCATTCAGATCAGGCCACACAAATCGGGCAGCAACCAGTTTGCGTGAAGCCTCAATGCCAGGGGGGGAAAGCGAGTGAAGATTGAGGAAGACAGCCTTACGGAACGATGCAGGTACGAAAGAACGAGGAGATCCCTGAGAGACATCACACAGAAGTCTCTTCTCTATCCCAGGGAGTTGGAGCCACTCCAGCTTGAGAGAAGAGTCTTGTGGAAGTGCAGGATCTTCTGTAGTCTGGCACGTTGCCATAGCGTCGTAGTCGATGTTTGGTAAGGCTGAAATCGCGTCGATTTCAATGCGGGAGAGAGCGTCAGCAGTGAATTGTCGACACCTGAAATATGTCTGACATCAGTGGTGAAATGTGAGACATACTCAAGGTGACGAGCTTCTCGAGGGAATGCCGTTCGTTTCTGGAGACCATAGCGAAGGTAATGTTTGTGATCAGTGAAGTATGTGGACTCACGCACCCTCCAGAAAGTACGAAATGACGAACGGCGAATACACTCGCATAGTACTCCCCCTCCCATAAAAGCACTGTAAGCGAGTCCTCAGGAGTTGCAACTTGCGAGGAAAGAAGGGCGAGCAGGCAGAACCCACTCCGTTAGGTGCTGCTGGAGAACACCTCCGACAGCAAAATTGGAGGGCATCTACCTGAACTCTGGTCGGAGCTGAGTCCTGAGGGTGGACAAGAGTGTGGCAGAAGCGAGTGCTTCTTTGGAAGCTTTAAAAGCAGCCGTAGCTTCATCAGACCAGTCCACTTTTGCAGAACTGCCTTGGTGCTTGGGGCGGATGAGAGCGGTGAGGGTCGAAAGAATCCAGCGCCCGATTTGAGACAACGATGATAGAAGTTAAAGCATGTCCGAGGTACTGCGAAGCTGCTTTCTGAAGAGCCAGGCCTAGGGAAGGTGGCGAATGGCCTCGACGCGCTCTGCAAGAGGAACAAATGCCATCCGCTGAGAAACAGTGTTGTCCAAAAGGTAAGAGAAGAGAACACACAAAAAACACATTTGCGCGGGTTGAGACGCATGCCACATTCGTCCAACCTGGCAAAAACTGCACGTAGATGTTGCTCATGCTCGGCAGGAGAAGAGGAAGCTATGAGGAGGTCATCCAGATAAGCAAAGGCGAAGGGGAGACCTCTAAGAACGTCATCTATGAAGCGTTGGAAAGTCTGAGCTGCCCCCCGCAAACCAAACGGCATTCTGGTATATTCAAAAAGGCCAAAAGGGGTGATGATGGCCGTCTTCGGTATGTCCTCTAGTGCGACTGGGATCTGGTGGTAAGCCCTGACAAGATCCAATTTACTAAAAATGGATTTACCGGCCAGATTAGAGGTGAAAGACTGGATGTGCGGGACCGGATAGCGGTCTGGTATTGTGCAAGCGTTCAGAGCCCTAAAATCTCCCACAGGCCTCCAATCAGAAGCACCTTTAGGCACCATGTGGAGGGGGAGGACCATGAACTTTTGGAAGGGCGGACGATACCAAGTTCGAGCATGTGCTCAAACTCCGCCTTGGCTGCCTTGAGCTTGTCAGGAGGCAGACGCCGAGCACGAGCGAAGGTGGGAGAGCCAGTAGTCTCTATATGATGGCGCACAGAATGTTGAACAGGAGAAGAAGAAGAACAGGGGTTCAACAGCGCCGGAAAATCCTTCTGCAGGATGGTGAAGAAGGGGGAGGTACCAGAAGAAGGAGCAACAGCAGAGATGCCTTTAAGAGCAGAAGAAACTACGGTACCTGCAGAAGAAGAGACGTAACAACGGTCAAACCAAGTCTCCTGTTTCTTAGATCGACCATAAGGTCGAAATGTGACAGAAAATCAGCTCCCAAAATGGGTTGGGTCACATCAGCAACCACAAATACCCAGGGAAATTGACGGCGGAGAGAGAGGTCTAAGGTGCACAGGCGCTCACCATAGACGGGGATGGTACTACCATTTGCAGCGTAAAGAGCCCGGTCAGGAAGAGGAACAGCGGACTTCTGGGTAGCATCTCGAGGTAGCAAAGAATACGAGGCTCCGGTATCGATAAGATAGAAGAGGTTTGTGGACCTGTCGAAAAGGCGCAGGACATCCTGAGACGAAGAAGGCGGAGAGGAAGAACAAACAGAGGGGTGGCCAGCTGTATCCACCGCCTTTATGAACCGCTGGCTAGAGGGTTTCCCGAAAAAGTGCAGGGTTGGTTGCACTTATTCGCTTTCAGGCCAAACCGGTGGTGGTAAAAACAATACCCATTTGGATATTGCTGAGGGCCTGGGGTGGGAGAACGGTCAGAGAAGCGACGACCTGAAGAGGAGCGGTTGTGGGAACGAGAGTCCCTTGGAGACCGCAGCATGGCGGAGATGGACATCAGCTCCGCCTTGATGTCTGCCATGCCATGTTCCAAAGTAGAAAGACGAGCCTCTATACCCGAAAATCGGGAGGAACAGGGGTCGTGAGAGGCGCTGGAGATGGACCAAGGGTACGAGGGATGGGGCGGGTACACCGGGTAAGAAGAAGAAGCAGCAGCAGCGGAAGAGGGAACCGAAGAAACCGCAGGGGTGGGGGAAAAAGTATAAGGAGAAGAAAGCGAAGAAGACAGGGGAGGCAAAGAGGTAGAAGGAAGGGGAAATGCCTGAGCTGCAGGAGAAGAGGAGACAGTCACAGGGGCAGAAATAGCAGAAATAGCGGGGGCATTGGAGTTGAAACGGCGCAGGAGACCATCTGCCCTCTCTGCTACCTCCTGAAGAGAAAGCTTCGGGTCCATAGACGCTAGAAAATATTGAACGTCGTGTGGAAGTTTCTGCACAAAAAGTGTGCGGATGAAACCTGATTCCTGGAGGGTGGGAGGACCACTTAATAAGGACAACATCTGCACCAGGAGATCAGAAGGCTTCTGATCTCCTAGCGAGGTGCCACGTAGCAACTCCTCATACTTTGCTTCCTGAGTAGGAGCCATACGAGAGACCAAAAGATCTCGAAGAGCAGTGTAGGGAGTGTCAGAAGAAGATAAGGTAGGAATGGAGTCTCTGATACGGAGCGAGACATCTTCGGGCAAGAAAGACAGAACAATACCGTATCTTGTCTGTTCGTCGCCGATGGTGCGCAAAATACCGTCAACGATAGAGAACCATAGCTCAGGGTGGTGCGAATAGAAGGGCGGAAGACGAACATGCGTGTGAGTAGGGGAAGGAGTGGAATTCGTCTCAACCATGACGAGGGCAGGAGAATGAAGCAAGAGAAAAGAAATTGTGAAGAGAGGAGAAGATAAGAATTAGGAGAGGGAAGAATGAAGGAAGAAAGCAAAGCCACAGCACAAATACAAAAAAGTAAAAAAAAATAATAATGTAAAAGATGGCAGTGCAAAAATGTAATAATAACTATCTATGTAATAATAACTATTGAAAACTATTCTGTTTCCGGTTTGAAAACTATTCTATTTCCGGTTTGAAAACTATTCTGTTTTCGGCATGAACTAATATTATATATATATGTATATATATTAGTATATATATATATATAATATATATTATATATATATATAATATATATTATATATATTATATAGTACTAATATATATATATATATATATGATATATATATATATTATATATATATATACTATATATTATATATATATATATATATATATAAATTATTAATTATATATATAGAAACATATAAAAATATTAAAAAGAAAATAATATTAAAAAATAATAATAATAAGAATGGCAATAATAATAATAATAATAATAATAATAATAATAATAATAATAATAATAATAATAATAATAACTTTCCTTTAACAGTAGGAAAATAGTTAAAATGCAGACTCCGAGGTTCTACCAGGCACAAAAAGCTGGTGCTGCAGATTCAGAAGAGGCTGGGTTGTTGGGGGGCCTACTACTACAGGTAGGCTCTGCTTCAAAATCCAGGGTGTCACCAATGAAGCGCTGCTGTAATAGGCAGAACTTCTTTGTAGGGATGTTAAACACAGAAGACAGTTGAGTATATAATTGCTGTTTTCTTACAATAAGCAGCCTGAAGCTCGAACCCCAGATATCCTGGGTAAAAGAAAAATATAGCAATAAATAATACGAAAAACAATATATAATAATATATAAATAATGATAATGACAAATAAATAAAAATAAAAGTAAATTGAATATAAACAAGTAGGGCCTACATTGGCCTACTTGATTTGTAAAAATATATACAATAGTAAAATTTAGAAAATCGGCCGTAGGTCCCTTACTAGGAAACCCTTAAGGAAAAATTAGGCTTTGGTTTATGCCTAACCCAAAGCTTTCTACCATGAATAAACTAACTAAGAACAGATGGTAAAAAATAAATATAATGAAATTTCTATAAGTCACTTTACACTGGGGGTCCTAATAGGGCCTACATCGGCCTACTTAATTATTTTAATTTATACATAATATATCAAATATTTTTGGATCACTGCACTCACCGCATAAAATTGTATAAAAAGTTTTATCATAAAAATGATAAATTCAGCGTCTAAATAACATAAATTGTAAAAAATAGAAGAGCCAATATCGTCGGCGTGCGTTACAGAAGCTGTTGCTATGCATCATAATTAAACAAAAGAATGTCGAAAACCGCACTCTTCGTTCGTTTGAAATTACTCTGCAATACTGTAAATTACCGTGCAAATACCGGCCATTCGATTACTTTCACAGTAGCGTACGGCTATATACCCCCTTGCAGTGCCAAAGGCACGATAACTTAATCGAGGTAGCGCGCTGGCCATCGTATATGCCTACCTCTGCTCGATAGTCTAGTAGGAGCTTGGGATGGAGTCTGGACAGGATTCCCAGATTGAGAGCGGGTGATCGGGCGAGTCGGAACGTCTGCATGTGTCGTAAGAGTAGCCCGAGGTGGAGCTTGAGGTAAAGAATCCTGAGCCGAGTGGAGGGAGGCAAAGGTTACGATGACGCGTGCGGGTGGGATCTGTGCCGGTCGTTGGTGCGTGGCTGAGGGAGAAGGAAGGGGAGGCCCGGAGGAGGAATAGGAAAAGGAATCAGGAAAGAGAGGAGGAGGAGGAGGGAAGGGGTCAGATGATCATACAAGGAGAGATAGGAACTTTAAAAGAACGAGTTGAAGGAGGAGAAATTGAAACAAAAGGTAAAGTGTCAGGGTCGAGAACAG
>JABUQX010013226.1:17500-24564 GCA_015478945.1 Trachelipus rathkii | reverse complement strand
TAGGCGCGTTCGTTCAATCGTTGGGTTATTTAACCGTTTCATTTATCGTGAAACGCTTTCGCATTTATGCGCCGCTTCAAGACATGATAATAGGAAGGTGGACAAGGAAGAACAGAGAAAACATGAAACTTCAGGAGAAAGGAAAGGAAACGGTTATTTGAGGAAGATGAGACACAAGATACGCAAAAAGTGGCAAGTTCCCGGTTGAATTATCAGGCAGTGAGAGTGATGTGCTATCATTTTCCTTAGAATCAGAAGAAATGGAAGAATGTCACCCTCAAAATAGAAACCAGTATCCTGAGTTGTGTAAAGCATTAGAGAGGACAAATGTGAGCAATAGAGATGTATGTCTCATAGTTAATGCTGCCCTCAAGGACCTCGGACTTCTGTCACCAAAAAACGTTGTTGATCCAAGTAAGTTACAACGCCAAAGAAAATACTGGAAAGACAAACAGTCAGAGGAGCATTTAACACAGAGATATGGTCTGCATTGGTTTCGATGGAAAAATAGATGAAACACTTGTCGATACTGGAGGTGTGCGTAGAAAAGTTAGAGAAGAACATTACGTGCTAGTGTCATTTCCAGATGCATATTACATCGATCACGTTAGTCCTAACTCAGGAGATCTCGAGATTTATTTAATGAAATTCTGGGTATTATTGAACGAACAAGATCTACAGAGACTTTAAGAGCAGTGATTTGCGATGGAACTCCTGTGAATATGGGTAACAAGAATGGAATAATCACACTGTTGGAGTTACATCTTAAAAGACCACTTCAATGGCTCATATGCATGTTGCATTTTAATGACTGCCACTCAGGAAATTTGTGTTGTTGATGGGAAGACCTTTATTGCCTCATTCACATGAGACTATAACCAAACTGCTCTCACTTGATCCTCAGACCAAACCCATTATTAATTTTCAACCAATTCCAGGCTCTGTAGTGGATGTTCCTGAAACAGTTACGAAAGATCTAAGTTCTGACCAGCTGTATTTACTAAAAAATCTGTTGTCTAATTCAACTCGTGAGGTACAAAATCTGGTCTATAATATCATCACCGGTATTTAGCTTGCACAGCCAGGTGCCAACCATTCAGGTGGCTAACTAAAGCTAACAGACTGCTTCAATTGTGCGTTCAACGGAATCGCATCTGATGATCTGTTTGAACACGGATTCGTGCCGTTTCTATACTATGGTTTCTATCATCACTCATCCCTTCTGGATGGTGCAAGAATTTCTTTTTATAGTATCTGTTCGCTTTCTCCACAAGGGATGAAGATCTTATTGATTATCTAAACAACTCTATTTGTCATCGAAAACTTGTTGCCATACATTCTGATGATGAGAAGTATCAGATTTTTGTATCACTTACAATTCTTTCTAAAAACTGAATTTCCTCCACAATATGCGATTCTCACTTGCTTTGATACGGAGCTGGCTAACAATCACATCTCATGCTTCCTACATGAACTGATAGACTCAGGGTACCTATACTTTACTACTATGATATTCAATATGACAATGTTTGGTTAGTAATCAACAAATTCTCTTACCAAAGTATCCGTGTCATTCAGTCGATGTTGAAAGAAATGTCAAAGATGTTTCCGCTGTTTCTAGTAGCGATCAGTGTTAACTTCTCTCAACGTAGTTGCAATACTATAGATAAACATTTCTGTTGAATCAGAAATACCTTCCATTCGACAAAATCTGGTTTTCTATGAGATTTGTACTATGCACAGTTGTTTAACATGTAAGAATATAGTATTCAACTATACTGTATATCACATATTTATATATATACATTTGTTTTCATCAAAGTTCAAAAGAGTAAGTTGGGGTATGAAAACAAATCTTGAAGAACTTACTTTTAACACATTTCAGTTTGTATCTGAAGTGAGCACCAAAATAAAGTAGATCCAAATCTGCTCGTCAAATTTTATATTTCCCACTGGGCTTAATATATATATATATATATATATATATATATATATATATATATATATATATATATATATATTTATATATATATATATATATATTATATGTATATATATATAGGGCCAAACCAGAATTTTTTTCGTTTATATATATATATATATATATATATACTCTATCCTCTCTCTATATCTCTCTCTCTATCTATATCTCTATATATATATATCTCTACTCATATAATATATATATATATATTACTTCAATAAAGGGTAGGGTCCAATATTTGCTTCGGGCTAAATATTATTTCTACCCCTAAGGTGGACATAATATTCTTAATTTTCAACCAATTTTGATGGAAAAAATAAACTCTGTTTTCTGACCCTACAAAGCATCGTTTTGAATCTACTATACTCATCGATCGATAACAGAGACCTTCTGAACACACCAAAATCTTTGCATGAACATTGTTCTTTTCAACTTTCATTTTTTTCGGAAATGACTTCAATCTTGAAATATACATAGATGGGTCCATTATATAGCCATGATGAAATCTCTAACCTTTCAACGACTCTAACTTCTTCTTCTCCCATAGCCACCTCAGTGAAGATCTATCACCATTTTCATACATCTTCAACTATACTCGATTCTTTCTATAGGGACTCTCAACTTATGCGCAGTACTAATATTGAGCCTAAAATAGCTATTATATTCTGCCCATAACTTTATTAGTTTTTGTAAACCATATTGCGATTTATTATACTTAACATCTTATTAACTTTATTCCTTGCTTCCAAATATTTTTCAGATTGCTGCTTATCCTCACATCTAAATCTTTTTTTTAGTTCACAGACTCAAGCCAATCCCATTCATATCGTGGTTAAATCTTTTATTTGAGTTACCTAAATGAAGAACCTTGCACTTTTACTATTGATTAAAATTGTTGCCCTTATCTGTCGACCTAAGAAGTTTATTAAGATCATTTTGAATCTTTATTCATATCCATCATTATTCTTTACTAAGGTAGCCACTTTGGTATCATCTACAAACTTAAAACTTACATTAAATTCTAAAATTTATATATATATATATATATATATATATATATATATATATATATATATATATATATATATATATATATATATATATATATATATATATATATATATATATATATATATAATGTCCCAAAGAAAGTAAGGGTGTGCTGATGTCGCATTTAATTATGTATTGGACTTGCCTGAAATTACAAGTTATCTCTTCATTAATATGACTGACTGCGAGGCTTTACAGCGGTTCCAATGTTTCCTCCATTGTTCATATGTTACCGAAGTGTTTACAGGGTGTGTTTTTAGTTCACGTGTTACAGTATTTTATATGTTTTCCATCGTCCCAAAATGATGACCTATGGCTTCATTCGAGTTAGGAAGAGGTAGAAATCGCACGGGGCTAGATCTGGGCTGTATGGAGGATGTGATACTTGAATGTTTTTCTTCGCCAGAAATTCCATAATTGAGAGCTCAGTGCTAGATTGTATATTACTCTATATATATATATATATATAACTGCTCATAACTGCTATATATATATATATATATGCTATATACTGCTACTTCATATATCTCTCATCTGCCTCCTTCTTACTCTATATATATATAACATATATATATATATATATATATATACAGTATAAATATATAAATATATATATATATATATATATATATATATATATATATATATATATATATATATATAACAATATAAATATATATCTATTTTTTTTTAAAAATACATATATATATATACTATATAAAATACTACATGAACTTACATCTAGTGTCATCTACTTTAACAGATGAACTGGTTCTTAAAAGTTGAATAGCATCTATAGATTACATCTGGTTTATAATGCTAAAACTGAAAATGTTCCAACGCCAGCGCTTTGGTGTAGATCCGGTAACAGCAATTAAACTTCCGATAATGTGAATACTTATCGATGGCCTCTTCTAATTTAAGCTTCTAAGTTTATATCAATTTTTTCAACTTCTTTCAGTGCAGCAGAGAAATTTTTTAAAGTTATGGAATATTGTGTACAAGGATGAGGAAAAACCTTGACCTTTTTCTCGAACCAGTCGAAGCTTTCGACTAAACTCTTCAATATATAGAAGCCTTTCATACTCATCTTCTGAGCTTTCTGAAAAATGAATTGAGAAGGTAGTAATGGGAGAAAGTTGCACTGGTTTCATCACTTACAATATGTTCAGATGTATTCTTTTCTTCTTGAACTTCTTGCAACCTTTTAATACAAATGGTCACGTTACAAAGTGCAGATTTAGCCTTTTCTTGTTGATCTTCATTTAAGCTTACCCTGTAGATAGAAATTAATATAAACAGCAGCTAGTATAGAATACCATTGTCAATGAGAGAAATTTCTCTTCGTACCTTTGAGTTTTTCATTTCTTCAGCATCTTAAATATAGATGGTATAAGGTTGAAGGTTGAATGCATTAGAATATAATCCAAATTGAAACATAAGGTGCAGGTTAAAAAAAAACTCAGTCACAATTCATAACTTTGTCAGCTCACAATTTTCTGATTCCAACTCTACTATCTTGAAAGTTACTCCGACTCCGACTCCACCTCTTTTACCGACTTCGCGACTCCGACTCCGACTCACCCTCTTGAAAATTACCGACTCCGACTCCGACTCCGACTCCACCCTTTTCAAAATTACCGACTCCGACTCCGACTCCGACTCCACAACCCTGTCTTAGCCTATGAGTTTAATTAGTTTACAAATATTTGAACTTTTTTAATAAATATTTTAGAGGTATTAAGCTATTTTAATAGCAAAGTTACAATTTGACTTTAGACATTATCAGTTCAATTTTTATAATTCATATTGAAACTAATCATTGTACTATATAATCTATGGAGGTGGGCGGATAATCGACATGATCCTTATATATATATATATATATATATATATATATATATATATATATATATATATATATATATATATATATATATATATGTTTATATATATAATTGTATTGGTTATAGGCACACAAACATACGTACATACGTACATACATATATATATATATATATATATAAACAATAACTTATATTATAATAAACAACTATCTCTACATATATATATATGCTTTTATATATATATATATATATATATATATATATATATATATATATATATATGCATGCTACTATGAAAATAAGAAAATATGTAGAACATCGAATAGTAGTAAGATAGGTAAAAATGCAAATAATATCTATCCATATATATATACCAATATATATATATATATATATAACTATTAATATATAATATGTATATATAATAATAATAATATAACCAATATATATATGCTAATATATAGAAGAATAACTATTAAATATATATATAATATATATACTAAATATAATAATAATAATAATAATATAATAATATATATATATTCTTTATATATATATATATATATATATATATATATATAATATATCATATATATATATATAATATATATATATATATATATATATATATATATCTCTATTAACTTTGAAAGTGATATATGAATCTCTTTATGAATGACTAAGTGACTACATTCTCAGTGACGTATTTGGGTGGATATGGTATCAGGCTTTACTGCATACTCGTTTATCGTTTATAAAGTCGGTCTTGCAATACATCTGTTTATGTATGGGTGTGTGTTCTAACCTCGTTACGTTTTAGCACTACATTTGTGTATAGGCGTGTTTTCTATCCTCGTTACGTTTTGCGATGCAGGTAATATTGAACGTTTACGCTATCAAATTCTGTGTGAAATCTTAACAAGTCTGCCACTGAGTTATTTGTTTCTTCGCAAAGCTTATGGGATGCCACTCTATCGAGAACTATGGTTTTAAGTGGCAGAAAGCTTTCAAGGGCCGAGAAAATGTTGAAGATGACCCTCGTTGGGGAAGACCAATCTCGTCAACAAGCGATGAAAATGTGGAAGTTGTTAGAGCTGCGATGGAGAGAGACCGCCGGTTCAGTGTCAGTGATTGCAGAAAAAGAAACTGGTTTGGATAAAGTAGTTGGATAGGAACTGACATTTACCGCCCCATTTTTGCAAAACGGGTGCGAAAGACTAGTCTGTGGATCAGAAACCAGACAAAGTCTTATTTGTCAAGATTTACTTGAGACTCGAAAGCACAATTTTTTAGATAAAGTTATAACAGGAGATGAATCATGGGTTTTTGAGTACGATCCTGAAACCAAACGGCAAAGTGCGGAATGGCAAACAAAAAATTATCTTCGTCCGAAGAAAGCCCGTATGAGTAAGTCCAAGGGGAAAACACTGATTATTATTTTTTTCGACAGCCGTGGTATTGTGCACAGACAGTTAATCACGTCTTTTACAAAGATGTTTTGGAACAAACGAGTTCAGCGAATTAGAACAGACATTGCAGACGATTGGTTGCTGCACCCAATAAAGCGCCTTCTCACACTGCGCTCTCAATTATTGAATTTCTGGCGAAGAAAAACATTCGAGTACTTCCACATCCTTTACATAGCCCAGATCTAGCTCCATACGATTTCTACCTCTTTCCAAGTTGAAAATGAAGTTGAAGGGTCATCATTTTGGGACGATGGAAAACATAAAAAATACTGTATCATGTGAACTAAACACACTTCAGGAAAATGACTTCCGGTACTGCTATGAACAGTGGAAGAAACGTTGCAATCAAAATTGGATCTTGCCCTGAAGGAGATAACTTGTAATTTCAGGTTAAGTCCAATACATAATTAAATACAAAATCGTCACTCACTTTTGGACACACACACACACACACACACACACACACACACACACACACACACACACACACACACACACAGATATATATATATATATATATATATATATATACATATATACTATATATATATATATATATATATATATATATATATATATATATAGATATAAAAAAAAAATATATATATATATATATATATATATATATTATATATATATATATATATATATATATATATATATATATATATATATATATAACATATATATATATATATATATATCCTCTCTTTC
>JABUQX010013226.1:5000-12500 GCA_015478945.1 Trachelipus rathkii | reverse complement strand
ATATACTATATATATATATATAATTTACAAAGTTTATCAGTATGTAAGTCATATTTATGTTGGTAATGCGTGTATCGATTGTTGGTTTCCCTTATGTAGTGTTTGTTGCAATCTAGGCACAGGCGGATTTTGTAAATACCGAGCAATTTAAATACCATTCAAACAAAAATGCAACCTCACAACTCTCAAAACGTAACTCAACACCAAAAAAAACTTGACCATCCTAATTTAAATTCTTTGGTAGTATACAAAATCCCCGTCTAGATTGCAACAAACACACATAGGGGGAATATACCAACAATTCGATCACGCATTTACCAATCATAAATATGAACTACTAACTGATTAAACTTTCCTCTTCATTAACCATCCCAATAGAAACAATAACAATCATCTAATTTAATATTACATCCTCCATATAAAATTATTTCTACCATCCCTAAGACACCTAACAACAAGAAAAACTAAACCCAGAATCTTTCCTTAATTAAAAACACTCACTAATATTACAATATCAAACAGGACACACCCTTTTCTTGACAATATTCACCAATTTAATTTAAAGAAATCCAATAAACTTAAAAATTACCTCAAAACTAATTTAACCAAACACTATGTTCCCTTTTAATTTTCACCCAGGTTGCCAGAAAACAGAAACATAATCTTAGGATCGTTTCACTTTGGTCATCAGTTCCTGAAGAAGTTAACCGCCACGGGAACGAAAGCTCGGACTCTTTACAACCGTATATCTTAACGAATTATATTTGTGAAAACAATTCTGTGTTCAATATTAATTCATGTAGTATATTATGAATTATTATAATATTCGTTAATTCATTGTTTCTTTGTCGCTACTCCCAGGGTTTAATAATATCATATCTATATTTATTATATATATATTATAATATATATATAATACTTTATATATTATATATACATATTATATATTTATTATATATAAGTATATATTATATAATATATATATAATATATATATATATTATATATATAATATATATACTATTCAATTTATATACTATCTTGCCCTTCGGGCATCATTACCCTTAAGTGAGATCCTGTCACCAGGAAAAAAATATTCCATCCTAAGGTTTCACCAACACCCGACAGACCCCATTATTGATATCTCGTCAATATATAGTGGTTCATTCTCCCTGGGGCCAAAGCCCACAACCCGATACACCCTCACAATATACGCCCGTTCTATTCACTCTTATTATCATCTTTTCTTTTCGTCTCTGTCAAACTCACATTCTTTTCCTTCAGAAACTCCTTTACTTATTCATAATAATATTGTATATATATATACAAATATTATATATATCTATATATATAATATACATCTATATATAATTATATAAAATAGTAAATATATATATATAATATAATAATATAATATATCTATATATATATCACTATAAGTAACTATTTTATATATATATTACTATATATTATATATTAATATAATATATACTATATACCGCGATATAGTATATATATATATTATATTACTATTTATATATACTAATACTAATATATATATATATATATATAGTATTATTATATATATATATTATATATATTAAAGACAGCATTGATTACTCCAACTGTCATGTTTTTAGTATATTTCTAAAAAGGATTTCAGGATTTTCTTTTTCCCCTTTTTTTATTTTATATTCTTTTTTATTTATTTATTTATTTATTTACAGATTTATTTTTTTTATTTCTCAAAAAGCTGGTGAATGTCAAAGTTTTTTTATTTATTTATTTTTTCTCGAAATTTTAATGAAAATAATTTTAACAATATATGATATACTATATATATTATATATATATATAACCTATATAATTAATATACATATATATAATATATTAGTATATATATATATATTACATATTACATAATACATATTGTATTTTACTTCATAATATATATATATATATATCTTAGGAGCTTAAAATAAAGATCATAAAATTTATAATCAATAGTAAAATTTCTTATAAAATATATTAATATATATAAATTTATTATATATTATATATATATATATTATATATTATTTTAATAATATATATAATATATATATATATATATATGTTTGTGTGTGTGTGTGTGTGTGTAGGTGTGTGTGCTTGTGTTTGTGTTTGCGCGCGCACTGTGCCCTTTTCATTAAAATGAGTAAGAAAGCCATCACGAAAACACATTATAATAAAATTTTTAATGAGACAAACCGAGTTTCTCTTTCCAATCATAATTCTGTTTCCTGTCCTTCTCAACTCTGAATACATACATACATACATACATACATACATACATACATACCATACATACATATACATACATACATCTTTTTCATTTTATTTCACTGTAAGGTTTAAATCAGAAGCACATTAGCCAAAGCTGTTGACGAACAAACTCTGCCTATTTTAACTGTCGCATTTTATGAATTTCAGGAATAAAAAAAAACAAGTGAAATTCTATTTTAATTTTGAGGAGCAACGAAACTTTTTGGTCGCTTTTTTATATTTTAATTTTAATTTCAAATTATTTTAATATTTTATTTTAGATTTTATGTGTCTTGTCTTCTACCTTGAAGTAGTTTTTTTTAACAGTCTATTCATTCGCTTTTTTTTTTTTTTTTTTTTTTTTGTATTTTTAAGGAATTTGGTACTTGTAACTGGTTGGCTCTTCGATCACTCTTTCGATTTTCTTGGGAATCATTACTGATCAGAGTATGAGTCGAGAATAACCCTGGATAATCTCGATCTTTGTTTTAAAGCAGTGGCGGATGCTGAGGTGGGGGGGGGGGTTGGTTGAGGAGCTGCAGACCCCACAAAATTTTTATGAAAAAATTTTTTATCAAAATTTTTGAATGAAAGCAATGAAATATAAGCAAAAAAAAATAAATAACTGCACTCTTGGAAATTCACCTCCTCCCTCCCCCTTCCACCTCGAAAAAAAATTCTGCTTAAGCTAACGTCTTGAGGGCAAACAAACTAATTTCTTACCCAACCTTTAAAACTCACAAGTCGCAAACCTTTTTTTAACAATAGTTATTTTTGAGTGGTTATCTTTGACAATATCTCTCTGCCTTTATTGATTGTGTTATCTTAAAATTCCTGAAATTCTCTCTTCTTAAATTTCATCAAGGAATCATCATTCATTTTGTCACAAAAACGCATTCTTCTTCCCTCCTCTTGTAACACTTCGCCCAAATTGTCTCTTGTAACATTGCTTGTCTCATTTAGTCCTCTCTTTTTCAATTGTCTTTTTTAACAGTTTTTCTTCTCTCACGGTCTGGGCTATTTTCTAGGAGGGATTAGATTTATAAAATCAATAACAAAATAAGTGAAAATTTCTCCGAAACCTAACTTAAATCTCTCAGGTGAGCGCAGACATAGGATTTAAAGAGAGTAAAGAGAGAAAGATTAAATAGAATAGGAAAAATATAGTGGTAGGAATTTCCAGCACTTATACAAACTTATGCACGAGCAAGGAACTTCTTGAGGTTTCGTTGACGTCGTAGTGGTGGTGGTACAGGAGTGGTCAACCTCCTCGAGCACTTGCCGCTGTAGTATCTATAGTACAGAAAATAAAACATCACCTGATCTTCTTCTTCTTCTTTTTTTTTTTTTTTTTTTTTTTTTTTTTTTTTTTTTTTTTTTTGTAATTGATTTGATAAATTTTATATATGCACCAAGCCAGTAGTGACAAGACAGTTTGGTAGAACCCACCCTTTTCGATATGAAGGAATAGAGATATTGGTCTGAAACTTGGAATATAATCTATATATGGGTTAAGCTCGAAACAGGGTAAATTTCAAGTCTCTAGGATGTATATAGGGGTGGGTCACCCCCGAGAGCTTAGCGCTACGCCCGCATTTATGCTCTTTTGGCTTTCCTATCCTGAGATGAGTTTAACCTTAATGTCTCCCATCGATCCAGTGTGTGTTCGATTGCGCGTGAGAGAGAGAAGAGCGAGTGTCGCGCGCGCGTGCGCATACACATACACACAATGTTATTATTATTATTATTATTATTATTATTATTATTATTATTATTATTTATTATTATTATTATTATTATTATTATTTTTTATTATTATTATTATTATTATTATTATTATTACGTCGAAGATTCGATTTCCGAAGGAAATCGAATCTGAGTCGAAAAACGATTCCTGTAAGGAATCGTTTTTTTACGCACTCCGACTTTGCATTCCGCCGCGGTTCCTTCTTCGCATCCGGTTCTGACTCCGACTCCGAACGCCAGCCTGCCTCCGACTCCGAACTTATCGTATCGTGCTAAAATTTGGAGTGGTGTTAGATGATGAGGTAACCTCATTGTAGACGAAGTTACGACCCCATGGGTCTCCCCGAAGGGGGACCCCACCCCTAAAAAAAAAAAAATTAAATTGATCGTATAAGGCTGAAATTTGGTGAGAGGATTCAGAGTGTAATTTCTAGAAAGACTTGGTATTGGAATCTGATGAGTTGGCTCCGGCACCGGTGCTGGAGCCGCTGCGGTGCCGAGTTAATAAACATTCGTATAACAACAATGTTGGTGTCTTTATATATGTTATCGAGTCTGTAGATTTCGAAAATAATGGTTTCAGAACCATCAAGAAAAAAATAAATAAATAAATAAATAAATAAATAAATAAAATTTCCTATTCTTTTTGTTTATAACTTACAAATTTACGTTTTTACATACCCTAAATCAGTAAATCAGTAAATCAAACCACCATCCAGCCACCATCCCGCCACCCTCCTGTCCATCCTTGATCTATTGATCTATTGATCTATTGATTCAAGTCATATTTTTTACTAAAATTGTAACGTTTTACATACCCTAAAGCAGTAAATCAGTAAATCAAACCACCATCCAACTACCATCCCGCCGCCCTCATGGCCATCCACGATCTATTGCTCTATTGATCTATTGATTCAAGTCACTTTTCGAGTATCATTTTGGATAAACATAACATAAAATCAAGTTCTTTATACAAAGATCAATCAATATATGTTGACGTAACAAAGTTTCCACATTAATAAAGCTTACTTAGCATCATCTGAACTATGAATATAACACACAACGACAAACCTAACACATCTTAAACAGGAATAAACGGTTAACGTTAACAAAGTTTCACACTTAACAACAGTAAAGTAACTAACATAACATCCAAAAACGTAACTTATTCACACTTTGTCAAGCATGTCTCTAACATAACAATGTTAATTTTACATTAACACGATAATTAACAAAACTTTAACATAAACCTTGTTATGTAATTATCTACAGACCAGCGGAAAGTTTTGCTAACGTGACAAAGTTTCACACTAATAAACCAACATAGCATTACAGAACTATTTTTTTTTAGAATATAATGTACAAAGACAAACCTGACAACATCTTATACCCGAATAAACTGCTAACATAAACAAGATCCACACTTAACACCAGTTTAAAGTAAACTAACAATGCGGGGCAAAAGCGTAACCATTCATAACTTTATCAAAATATATCTGAACATAACAATGTTAATTTTACATTAACATGGTAATATTTAAGAAAAAAAAAATTTAGCATAACCTTACCTTGCCATCATAATACCTAACGGGTAAAGACAAACAAAGTAAAGTTTTACCCTCTGTAAAGCTAAACTATGAACATAACATACTTAACATACAGCAACCAGACGAATAAACAGCCAACATCAACAACGTAGTCAATAAATCGAACATACGAGGGAAGTAAAACAAGTTTTCATTTTTATAACATATAATTTTCATTGAAAAGAACGTCATATATAAATACATAAAAACATATAAATACATAAAAACATAAGTTTATTTTAAATATATTAATTCATCTAATCAGAGAACATAGGATTCAAGTTGGGTAAGCTCTATATATCTCTCTAAAGATTCAACATCCTTTGAAAGGATGTAAGTATAAATGCTTTCAGCAACACTAAACCATTTTTCGGCGTATGACGATTCAGCAGCACTCATTTCTCATACAAGAGAGAAGTAAACTTATCCAAGCTGATAGTTATTAAACGCACTTCCTGTTATACTGTATTATACGGGAACCATATGTTTCACGGTTGTAAATTATCATAGATTACACATCTTGTTGCTATAATTATTAAATGTCCTCAAGTATTGTCAACATCTTTAAGATGAGACGTTAAGTCGTTTTTCATGTTAAGCAATGCTGTTATATTTTCAGATGACTGAACAGTGAAACCTATACACGTACGCATGAATGTGACAGCATCATTGGGTTTCCAATAGTTGCGTACATCAATACTTTTAACATTATCAGATGCAGTGAAAGCAACATCTATTCTATTATAACCTCTCACACTGTCACCTCTGATAGATATTTCACTACTCGTCGATCCACCGGATAACACACACTTATCCTCTAGCCATGCTGCTGCGATGTCGATAATCTTGATGAATCCATCAGCACAAATGAATAAGGGTCTATTATTTGAACCACCTCTGGCAGAAATACAAGCAATGTATCGGTATCCATCCGGTTGACGATTAAATATAATTGACACATCGTGGGGAATAACGAAGCTCCTCGTGAAGATATCAACAACAGGTGTAGAGATGCGAGGAGATGTCATCGTACCAGCACAGCGAAAAATGTCCTACTGATGGAAATCGTATGCGTAAACAGTCCTTAATTCTAATGAGATTCTTTCTTTCGACCAATCAGAAGAAAGAGAAAGTAAACAAGAATACGACGCACGAACGAACCGTTTCAGTTCAAAGGGTATATATTCTCGTTAGACAACAAACAACAAACAACGAAAAAAAACAACGAACAACAACACCAAAAACAAAAAAACAAACAAACAACAACAACAAAAACATGACTACTAAAGAGAAGTTCTTCATTATACCAACCAACGAATATATTGCTAACGTAACATTGTTTTTCTATTAATAAAGCAACTAGCATACCAGAACTTAAGAATATAATGCTACAATAACCAATCTTAACACACCTTACGCTAGAATAAACAACTTAACATTAACAGAGTTCCATAACTTAACAGCAGTAAAGTACCCAACACAGGCGTACAAAACGTAACCTATTCACACTTTTTCAAGCATATCTCTAACATATTTCAATGTTAATTTACATTAACATAGTAATATTAGTAGCATTTAGCGTATCATTTCGGATAAACATAGCACAAAATGAGTTCTTTATATACTAATCAGCTAATATTTGCTAACCTAACAAGGTTTTCACATTAATAAAGTTAACATAGCATCATATGAACTAAGAAAATAATGTACACCGACAAACTAACACAACTTAAGCACGAATAAAAAAGTGTTAACATTAACAAAGTTCCACACTTAACACCTGTAAGTAACTACATTGCATACAAAACGTAAACTATTCATACTTTTTTCCAAGCCTATCTCTAACATATTAACGTTAATTTTAC